>JAGTXR010000506.1:0-44452 GCA_022606575.1 Glossosoma conforme | reverse complement strand
GTGATCTATTTTTGTGTGAAATAAATTGGGAGTAGAATAAATAAACGATAAATCCGGGAACGATGGATAGAGGTTTCACTGTAGACTGTAGCTACTTTCCAAATGAGCTGAAATCAGACATATGTATTCTATAATGCAATATTATGGCTCTATTCATTCATCAGATATATGTTGATGAGAATTATGGTATAAGACGGTATATAACCGCATGAGAAAGCCTCCATCAGATTTTTTGATTTAATATATAATTATGTTGTATACAGAATGTGGTCCCCATTAAGGAAGTTCGTCTAAGTCCCTCTGCTGGAGTGCAGTTGTGTCGCCTTCTATGGAACCCCTGCCAGGCTGAGAGCTTCGCTGTCTGCATGTCAGATGGCAGCTTATCCGCCTACCTGGTAAAACCCACGGCATTGGATGCCCAAAGCAAAGCTGCAAACGCCAGGTATTGATTTAATAACTTATTTATTAATTTATTTAATAGTTTATTTACTGCTATGATTTTTCTTTCAATTGATAATTCTTAGATGATTTACACAGTAATAAATAAGTTTATTAAATATTTTCAAATACATCCACAATTCTATGTAACTTTGTAAAATTTATATATTATGTACAACATCTCAAACAATTTAATCGCTTTTGTAAAATTAGTTACTGATTATTGGAAAAGTTATATTTTTTGCTTATTCAATAATTTCTTGTATTTATTTATTTATTAATCAACATCACTCCAAGGGAAGTGTAGGCAAATTATGTTTAAAGATAAGTTTTCTAATGTATATTATGTAATAACGTATTTCAGATGTCTCTCATGGAGCCCTAAAGGAAAGCAGATAGTCACGGGGAACGCCGATGGAAGCCTTAGTCAGTACAAGCCAGACTTGACCCTCGTGAAGACCATCCCGGCCCCAAGCCTCTACAGCTGCCCCACCCAGGCCATCGCCATCCACTGGATCTCCAACTACCAGTTCAGCGTCGTGTACAATAACTCTCCAGATCCAGAGAATAGACCATGTGCGTATCGCAAACAACACTCATCTGTGCTTGTGAATTACTCAAAAAAATACATATTAATTAAAAATATATATTGTGTTAACCCTCCAGAGACGAGCGTGACTGTATGGGCACAGTGAACACTATTGTCTATTTTTCCCTACTCTGGTCCCTTTTCTACCTGAACTTTGTATCTTATTCAGTTTCGGTTAAGAAGTGTCTCCACCACAGTTCTTCTGCAGCTACGGCAACGGAAACAGTTACCAAGTACCCTTGTGAAATATTTTATTTCACAAGGGTAAGGGGTTCACTTGGTACAGTTGTATTTTTTTTCTACAAAAGCGTATTTAAAAAGAGTAAATACATTTTTTTATTATTAAAAATGATTTACGTTATTTTTACTAATTCATTTCGTATAACAATATTTTGATCTAAGAAGGTAATATCATAAATATTTTCGGTGTAGCTGTATGTCAACCCCAAAGGCTAGCCAAGGTTAGAATCCATACAAAAAACTAAATAAAGAATAATATTTCATACAAAATAAGTTGTCAATAGTTAGGACTAGCGTGACCATACGGTTACATAGCTTTTCTACAAGAAAGCATCGTGTATTTAAAAAAAAATGCTTTATGAAGAAAACTACATGCTGATAAAGCATAGCTTAAAACTTTAGTTTTTATCATAAAAAAAAAATCTTGTCTCTGGAGGGTTAAGGCAAAAATATAAGTGTCAAATTACTAAAAAGATCAGACAAGTCATATCAACAAGCATATAGACAACACAAATAGTCACCATGGACAACCTTCAGCTGCCACATTTTCAGTGTATCAGCTCTGCATCTTCAAATTCTACAGAATACATTAAAAACGACAATCCTTTAGGATAATAAGGGACATTCTTCTTATAGCTACAATGTTTTTTTTTCGCTTGTAGATATTAAAATACAACAATATATTCATGTTTTAATATGTTAATTGTGGCGTAAAATATTTATTTTTTGCGTATTGTTTTTATTTCTTTACAGGTTTTGCTATCGTGAACACACCCAAGGCAGGAGCGGCCAGTTGCATCAATTATGAAGACGTTTGTTACAGCAATGGGTCAATTCGACCAATTCAATATTACCTCACACACCTCCCATCATGGTAAACAATAAACAAATATATTATTAGAGCCGTTATGGATTCCTTTTTAGTCAATAAATTATAAAATAATATGAATCGGTGTTCTTATTATCCAGGGGCGTATTGCTGGCCTCGTCAGCCAACAGCATGGAAGTGGCAGTCTTGGGCACTGTTGATCAAACAAACTGGCAGTTATGGATACAGGTGAAGCAATTTCATTATAAATGAAGATAGATTTACGCAATAGTTTAATTTTTTAGGCATACAATATATGATCATGTTCTTTTAAACTTTTTTCTATAGATGGACGAAGCACGTGCAGAGCTCCCACTTACTGATGACAAACAAGAGAATTATCCAATTGGAGTTGCGTACGATGATTCTGCCATCCATCAGCTTCCTTGGGGTGAGTCATTATATTTAAGTCACACAATAGCATCCGAGACTTGTTTTAGTGCTTTATAGATACACTTTGTAAATTTATCTAATTATTCGTACTATATTGTCTAATACATCTTCATTACTAAGTAACATAATATCCTACTGGCTGGTCACCTTTTTTCTGCGCTCCTTATGTGCACTTACCAAGATATGACAAAGCAGTTTCCAGTTACATGAGCTACGGTGATCAACAATGAACCAAAGATAATCAAAGTTTTGGGTATGTTGGACTTGAGATCTTATTATATGGTATATTTTCCAGGTGAGAATGACACGTTGCCGCACATGCCCATGTTGCATGTGCTGTCTCACACGGGGCGGCTAGTCTCCTACTACGCCGTGAACTTGTCTCCCGGGTCCGCGCCCCTCTGTAGCCCGCCGCAGCTGCTAGCCATCGCTCCACACCTTCTTAAGGAGTAAGTCCAAACATCTTGTGGTAGATACAGGTTGTATTCAACTTTGCATCACTATCATTCCTATCTAGACCTACCAGTCTCTATGAATATATTTTTTAATACCGAATCAATAAACCTGATTTGTGCCCTATGTTGTATGTATCAAGATCTACACTTTGTAGATGATAAACATTTTAAAAGGCTTTTACCTTGGTCTTAATATTCTAGAAGTTTTAACTGACGAGTAATTTTTTATCGTTTTTCAGAGACTTAGAAAGCACTCCAGTTGCTTTGCCAGCTCCAAAACCACCTGCGCCCCAAGCAGCAGCTCCCCAACCGACAGCACTTCCTCCTCAAGAAATATCATTCCAAAACACTATAACCTCAACACCTGTAAGTTAAAATTTGATTATAAGATTCTGATAACCAAAAGATCAGATCTGACATGTGATCAAGTGACGCTTCTGAGAGCTTAAAGTTTTAATGATACTTTGATTATTATGTGCAATTGACAACATTATATTTTAAAGGATATTAAACTCATTAATTTTATATTTACATTATTATCTCAAAAATGTTCTTGAAAGTGTACACAGTATCATCAGTAATATTATTTCAGCATGCTAAGCCGACAAGCAGTGCAGTGCCGTTCAGTAACTTTAGCAAGCCAGTGGCGACCAACCTTTTTGGGGCCATCAAAGAGCCACCGCCGGCCTCCCAGGCCCAGCTGTTTGCTTCACCAGTTAGCGGATCTGTCCTACAGAAACCGACACCAGCAGATGTTAAACCGCAAGCGACAGTTCCCTTTGGTCAATCACAACCTCCGAGCATGATTGGACAACCACAATCAGGTAATCTTATATGACCTCAATATTTTTCACTCGAGACTTACAAAGAAAGACGAGTTGTCACCTGACAGCCAAAATTAGTCTGGCTCTTTATATTGTGTGTAGTCAAATAACAATAAAAAAGCAATTTGTACATAAATATTACAAAAAATCTCCTAAATGATGAAGTATCATTTCCATGATATTTTTCTGTTTTTTGTTGAATGTATCTGCAATCGATCTTATGTTTAATTGTTTTTCTCTAAATAATACTTATTCAATATTTCTTTAATTAATATTGAAAGCGGAAATCAAAACGAATGCTATTAATTACATTTTATTTTGATGTGCTATGTAGATAAAGTGAGCTTCGATAGACCGCCACCCAGTATTTTCGGCAAAAGTCAACCCCAGGCAGAGAAACCACTTGAATCATTCCAACAGGTAAATGAAGCTCATTGTCGCAATGAGCTTCTTAATTAATGTTATAAAGTAAAAATATCTTTACTGTATCAATTCCGTCGAACATAGTTTAATGGTTAAAGCGTTTGCGTAAGCAAACGCTTTAACCACTAAATGTTATCTGTTAAATTTTTGTAACCACTAAATGTTTAACCACTATATGTTCCACTTAGTAATAAGTGGAACATTGTGGCCTCGATCCCCGGCAGAGGTAAAAAAGAAATATTTCTATGCTCTATAAATACCGCCGGTTGGTGTGAATTTGATCCCTCACCCTTAAAATGCCATTCATAGTCTATTAATTAAAATTTGTCGTAGACGAAAGTTCTCATCTGAAGACCACCCATTCATAGTGAAGTCCTGTAATAATAAGGATGATGCGTGAATGTCGGGCTGTAGTCTATAACGTTAGCGTATCAGCACTCCACATGCAGCACTTATCCTTATGTAGAATGGTAAGCGTCATAGAATCAACAGATGAAAACTTCAGAATCACTTTAACTATCTGTATGTTTTCTCCTCAATGTGTTTACATAAAAATAATGCAATTTACAATAGTAGCTTAAATTAACTGCAGTAATTACATTTTCTGTATTTTATTATTTTTTTCAAGAAGGCTCCTAGTCAACCTGCTCCTCGAGATCCTCGCCTCGCTGCGCAGCCCCTGCCCCAGCCTCAGCAGCCCCCGCAGCCCCCTCAACCCCAGCAGCCCCCCCCGGCGCGCCCAAGAAAGATGGCCGTGCCCTCGGTGGACACAATCAAGACTATGCTGCTTAAGGAGGCTAACGACTTCCAGGGGGAACTTTTTGAGTTGATTCAAAGATGCATTACCATCGACACTCAAGTAAGAAATCATAATTTTTACATTAATATAATTCAAACTGCAACATTAGATCTAAATAAGGGGTACTTTACACGATCAATTAAATTGTAAAAAACGGTAGTGCGCATACTCGATGCAGACTGCATGTTTTTGTGATGCCAGGGTATGCGTGAACTGTACAATTTGTTCAATATGACTGATCGTCTAGGCCCTAGGGCCAGCCTCACCAGGAAATCTGTTTTCCTTCTTCTCAATACTGAGGATGATGGCAAGCAATGTTGTAAACTTTAATTATCTTCTTTATTTAAAGTAGCTTATTTTAAATTATATTTTAATTTTGACTGGAAACATTTTCTGCTTGTATAAAAGCATATTCAACAGTATTTCACCAATCTCATAAGTGACACCTGAAGCTATAATAAATTCTACTGATTTGAAGTCTAGTTGTACTCCATTAAGGTAACTATTAAATGCGTGTGAATGTTTAAATTAATAATATATCACGAATCCACAATTAACTATGTTTTATTATAACAAGATTTTGGTTATACATATTTTCTTCTTTCCATATCCGTTCCATAAAAAAAACAGTTTTTTTAGGGATATCGGGTGATTAGCCCGACGTTCCCAAGGCTTGGACTATTTCGTCCTAAGGGATGGCTCAACCCCTTGGTTTTACATGGCTTATTTTTTCAACACCAAACTTCTCAACTGTACTCCTGCCTAACGGAGAAGCCGCCTATATTCCTACACCTCAAGTCTAAGACATCCCACCTTTTGTGAATACTCTTAAGTGATTAGGACTGTTTTTTCCTTATCTAGATAGGAACTAAAGAGGAGATGAAGGAGATTTCCGATGTGCTGAGTGAGTGTGATCGAGAGCCCATCCCCAGTGACTGGTCCGACCAGGAAGTCAAGCAGCAGGTCACCAACCTCAAGCAGAGCCTCATCAAGACCTGCGCCATCTTAGCAGAGGCCAGAATGCAACCAGAGTAAGACAGCATTTAAAAGTATTCCTCCATCAGTATAAACGACTATCTTTTATTGCATATAGGGCGAAAATTAAATATAAGTAAATGAAATAAATATTTATACTTAACATATACTTCTAAAGTGTGCAATAAGTTGGAATCTAACCGGACTGCTTCTTTAAGAGAGTACCAAAGACGAGAATGGATGAGACTCGTATACTTGTGCGAGATCATTGGTGCCTTGATACTCAGTCATGAGTGACATGGCTCGGAAAACCTTTGTTTATTTCATACAAGAATAATGTATTAATCACTTTTTGAAAAATGATAATATTTGACATTTAAATATTTACTAGGATTTTGTTCATCATTTTCAGCTCACTGGAATTGGAGCAGTTGGCTCAGTTGGACCCAGTGACTGCGGGGCGCATGACCTCCATCAAGCATCACTCGCACTACGTGGAGTCTCAACTGCGGCAAGTTAGCGCAGCCCTCGACGAACAGTGGGACGCCTTCCAGGACCACTGCAAGAAGAAAGTCACGTGAGATACTCAATTTAATATTACTATATTCACTTTCATTGTTGTACATTTAACGTTTGAGTTCATTGCTTCATATCTGAACAACACGTGATAACGAAGAATTTGGTTCAAGTGGTGCCCAAGAGCTGGCAAATGGAGTTTTGGCCATGAATTCTGCAAGATTAATTTAAGACATCAAAAGAATAGCAAAAAAAGGCTGGATGCGAAACGTAAAAGATCCAAAAGAATGGAGTGTCATGTGGGAGGCCAATGCTTAACTGTGAATAGACACATTCCAATGATGATTCTTTCTATGTCTTCTATTTGCAAGTTCTGTCAACTGCCGTCCTCCTTACATGTCAACTCTAAAGCTTCACTTAGTACATTTTATGTATTTCCTGACAGCCCTCTGAGACGACGAGAGACAGGGAGATGAAATGAGCTATATAAGCTACTGTATTGCCTAAAACATATTTTGGCATTTATAATTTTTTTTTCTCAATGAGATTAGGTGATTCACCCAACTTTAACAAGACTTTATTATTTGATATGAATATGCGGCTTAACCTCATTCAGTCTACATATTTGAAATCTCTTCTTTGTTTGTTTTCCATCATGTTTTATACAGTTGTTTATTTTTTATTTTCCCAATGTATCTTTTTACAATTTTTAATGCTGTCTTGTGTTAAATTAATAATAAATTAAAAAATATTATTTGTGTTTACTTTCTAGAGCGCTTAAAGGCATCACAAATGATGACATGATAAAGATGCCGACGCTGGACAAGGTGTACCAGCCGCTGGTCCGGCAGCAGGACATCTTGAGCCGCCAGCAAGCAGCCGTCAAGAGCCTCCAGGCCGCGGTGGAGGCCATCAAGCCCCACGCCAACAAGACCAACAAGTCACTCCCAATACACAACACCATCTCCAACAGGTATTATACTTCAAAAGTAATTATTTTTCTTTAATAAACACTTAAGCGAATGCCACTAGATGATGAAGTATGAATGACGATAAATGTCATCCATGGATGTTACAATGCTCGCCGCATACGAGGATGATTCAGAGCAAATATGCAACATTTTATTTTAACAAAAGATTTTTCTTCTTTCAGAATTCTCTTATTATTTCAGGTCTCTTCTGTATTTATGATACTGTAGAAAACCAACCCAGTTTATTATTTTTAAATATTTGAATAAAATAAAATTCTATCAAAATAAAAATAAAAGATTATTTTGAAATTATTCCAAATTTTTTATTTTAGGACGATATGTATAGGCTTTGTTGGGTAGCCATTGTTAAGTGAATTAGGCTAGGACGTGTGCGTATTTATAAAGGGCAAGGTGTGAGAGAGTAGGTACGTGTAGGTTGTAAGATAAGTATATGTTATATTCCTGTAGTGTGAAGAAAAGCATTATAGGTTAGGAAATTAGATGGAAATAATATTTAAAATAACAAAGGCCTTAAAAAAGGCAATAAACAGTTATATTAACAGATAAGTTAATCATACTGAAGTTGAATTTCAAGAAAATTTTAACAGACATTAGTGGATAATCCAAAAGTAAATAGGGGAGTTATATAATTCTTAGTAAAAAACTAATATGGATAATCCAAAAGTAAATGAAACAAATATATAATTCCTATTAAAAATATATTAGCCCCCATATATGAAGAACTGAAACAAAATATACAAAGCAGTATCAACGTTTTGTAGGATACAAGAGAAGGGAGGTAGCAAATATATGAACATAACCTTCACGTACCTACTCATTCACACCTTGCCCTATATAAACAAGCACACTTCCTTGCCTAATTGCTTGACAATAGCTACCCGACGTAGCCGAAACCTGTCGTTCTATAATAAAATTTTTGAAATAATTTGTAAATAATCTTTTATTTTTATTTTAATATTATGGAATTCCACCAACAAATTTCGATTGAAAAAATGAAAAAAATCTGCTTACCTTTCTTGCAGTGACAATTTATCTACCTTGACAAAAAATCTTCTCAACCTAAGCATGCAGCCATCGGAGATTCTTGCGGCAAGAAACAGTGCCGTGTATGATCCGACGGCCAAGTACACCGTGAAGAAACTGAACTCACTCCGGAACATGCTCGTGGATCGCCCGGTCACCAGGATCAAGCCGGTGAAGGTGGAAACGACGTGCCCTATGGAGATGCTGTACCAAGCAGAACTCAAATACCAAAAGGAACAGAAGCATCCGACCGAGAACCCGATACCAGATAAAACCCAAATCAAACCAACTCCAGTTCCACAAAACAGTATTGCGACTAATACTGAAAGTATACGCTCGTCGTGCTTCTCGCATCCCAATGATTTGAAAACACCGATAGCATTGAAACCCCAACTTCAAAGTCCGTTCAAAGTTAATAAAGGTCAAAGTCCTTTATCAACACTCAATTGTAATGTTTTCGGACAGAACAACAGAGAGACTTCTCCGGCCGTGTTCGGGAAGACAAGTGCCATAATTGAAACACCCAAATTGGTACAAAGCTCAGCAACCAAGGCTTCACCTCATATTGTTGCAGGTAAAGTCTACTTCAGATGCTAGAATGATCCCTCTGGGAGTTGTATTGGGAATTTTTCCCAATAAAACTTTATTTGTGTATAACCCTCTCTAATTTTTATAAAAACTTGACTTCTAATAAATAACAAGTTATTTAGATAAACACATTTTATAAAAACAAATTAGTACATATTACAAAAATATGTCAACATCATCAAATAATATTCAAATATGTATGTCACTTCATTAGACTGGTTTATACAGGGATACTCTGAAGACAATATGTTAATACCAAATATGTATGTCACTTCATTAGACTGGTTTATACAGGGATACTCTGAAGACAATATGTTAATACCAAATATGTATGTCACTTCATTAGACTGGTTTATCCAGGGATACTCTGAAGACAATATGTATGTCACTTCATTAGACTGGTTTATCAGGGGATACTCTGAAGACAATATGTATGTCACTTCATTAGACTAGTTTATCCAGGGATACTCTGAAGACAATATGTATGTCACTTCATTAGACTGGTTTATCCAGGGATACTCAGAAGACAATATGTTAATACCAAAAAAATGTATTTAATATAAGTCATAGTAAATCTTAGTTTATAAAGATAACCAGAATCAATTGAAAATTAAATACTTAATTTTTAAAAATATTACATTTTTTAAAAGACGAATAAAAGAATTTAAAAAAATAAAATATAATTACCCCCATAATTTTGAGAAAGTACATTGAAACTGTCACAGGGATCATACTATAATTTCCACTTAGTACTAACAATTAAAACTTTAACAGCATCACCATTAATCGCAAAATTGATTTAAAATATCAAATATTTTATTTTACAGCGCTACTACAAAAGACGGAAATGAAAAATACCCCGTCACAGTCCATCTTCTCCGGTTTCGCTAACAGCATCTCCCAGAACTTGGCCAAAAGTCCATCGGCCAATATCGTGAAGTTCACACCTTCCCAACCAATAGCATCACCTCCAACAGATGTCCTGAAAAATGACGCTAACACTTTTATGGGACAAGCCATATGCTCTCCTACTCCAAAAGCACCTGGTGAATAACCTCTTCTAAAAAATGTTTTTTTTTAATTCTATTTTTATTCTAAACCATTGTATATTTGCAGAATACTTTTAACTTTTATTTGCATTAATTTCATGTTTGGATCTGAGTAGGCTGTTTTCTAATGTACTTCTAATTAACACAGGCATGTATTTTTATAAAGGGTGATTTTTAAATAGCTATAGGAAATTTTTCCAAAAAAAGACACATAAAATTAAGAAAAATGCATGAAATCTTTATTTGAATCGATAGTACAGTCCATATAATTTAATGTTTGAAGATTATTTCATTCAAATGTTGACCGCGGCTGCGCCTCAAATGGTCCATCCGCTTAGTCCAATTTTGGCATACACTCCAACATTTCAGCCGGTATCTCACGAATAAATGCTTCAATGCTGTCTTCCAATGCGTCAATTGAAGCGAGCTTGTCAGTATAGATATGAGCCCCACAAAAAATAATCTAAAGGCGTTAAATCGCACGATCTAGGCGGCAAATTGACCGGTCCCAAACGTGAAATAAAGTGTTCACCGAACTTGCCACTCAACTGGTTTATTGTTTCGCGTGCTGTGTGGCATGTGGCATCGTCTTATTGAAACCACATGTCATGCAAGTCAAGCTCTTACATTTTGGGCAAAAAAAGTTGGATATCATCTCATGGTAGCGCTCACCATTCACAGTTACGTTGCGATTCGCATCATCTTTGAAGAAGTACGGTCCAATGATGCCACCAGCCCATAATTCGCACCAAACAGTAACTCTTTCTGGATGCATTGGTAGCTCTTGCAATGCTTCTGGCTGATCTTTACTCCAAAACCGACAATTCTGCTTATTTACGAATCCATTCAGCCAAAAATGAGCTTCGTCGCTGAACACAATTTTTTGATAAAAATATGGATCAATAAAATTCAATGATTTGCAAGCGTTGTTCGTTTTTAAGACGATTCATGGTTAAATTATAGACCACACTGAAGATTTACGTACGTGAGCTGTCAAAATCAGTGTTGCCAAAAAGAAAATAGTTTAAAAATCACTCTTTACTAACTTATATTTGCATTTCATACAATTCATTCAAATACCATTTCTTTTCTGACGGATTTGGCTTACTTTGCATTACTGAGGGATATAATCTTACATTTTTAATTACTTTTTGATTTTCATATTTTATTTTACAGGTACAATATCCAATATGGGCAACTCAACTGTTTTCGGAGCAACCGGTCCTCAGTCAATATTATTTGGGTCGAATTCCTCTCCATCAATGTTCGGTACCAATACTTTACAAACCCCATTTGGCACCAATGCCCCCAAAGCTCCTCCTGTTGGGGCCATACCACTACCAACGACTGAAACGTCACAAAGCATATTCGGTACAAGTGTGTCCAAATCATCGGGAGCATTGTCTCAAGCTGCAATCGCTGCAAATACATTTTCGGGATCTAAACCGACATCACAACCTGTCTTCAGTTCGAGCATCTCTCAGACCCAACCATCTGTAACATCAACTGTGTCTGGATTGGACGCTCAAACAACTTCAATATTTAATGCTCCAAAAGTATTACAGCCTTCGGTGTCTGAAGTGAAACCGACACCCGTCTCTCCCCCGACTGCGACTACATCACTGTTTAAAACTCCATCGACCACTATATTCTCAGTCGGAACAACATCTCCGACACTCTCCACTGTAGTCGTCAGTCCTTCCAATGCAAAAAATGAAGAGCAAGTAGATACTAAAGACACGAGAGTTAAAACACCACAAGTGTCACAACCTGAAGCACCCAAACTAACCGATTCCCTTGACTTTGGTTCATTGCTCGTTTCAAAATCTGATGAAGCCAGTGCCGCTGCGACACCTGAGAATATGACAGCCGTGTCGCAGCCGAGTGCCAAATCGATTTTTGGCTCTCCGTCATCTACACCTAACCAAACGTCTATCTTTGGCAGCCCGGCCGCCTCCGCTCTCGCATCTTCGATAATCGTTACACCTCCCACTGGAGTAGTATCTCCGAGTTCGCCGTTTTCGCAAGCGGTCACCGGGACGAGTCCGGCATCACCTTTCGGTGCTCCTATAAATCCAGCATCCGTCTTCAGTGGCAGTTCTCCCGCGTCCCCTTCAATATTCGGTGGAAGCCCATCGACGGCCACGTCCTTGTTTGCCAGCGCAAACGCAAACATGTCCCCGGTCGGTTCTGTATTTGAGTCTCCTCCTGCTGCGTCTTCTCCTGGAATTTTTGGATCTCCGGCGAGCACTTGTGCTTCTTCGATATTCGGGGCGGCCAACGCGACGGTCGCCACATCAGTGACATCTCTGTTCGGTAGCACCAACATTTCTTCCCCGAGCTCCCCGCCGAGCAGCGGCTTCGGAGCTCCGGCTGCCAACGCTGGAGGCTCCATCTTTGGAGGCAGCGGCTCGGCTACGTTTGGAGGGCCGGCCACCTTCGGTCAGTCCGGAGGATCTGTGTTCGGCTCAGCATTCAGTCAGCCGCAGGGCAATATCTTTGGAGGGTCCAACACATTTGGAGGTAACAATCATTATCTAATTCAAATGTCATCACCTTTTTAATACATTTGTACAATACTGTTAAAGTTTTCTTGTTTTTAATGTCCTTATAACAAAGTCAATGTATTTGCGTACTCTAAGACTTTCATTTTAAGATAGTCGTATATTGTAGTGTGTGATTGTATCTAGGTGCAGCCGCTGCTCCTGCGGCCAACATCTTCAGCCAGGCAGCGGCGCCCAGCGGAGTGTTTGGCGGCGGAGGCACTTCCCCAGTTCAGGCTTCCATATTTGGAGGAGGCGCCTCGTCAGCACAGCAACCGCAACAATCCGGCTCCATCTTTGGATCACCGACAGCTCAGAGTGGTAAAATTAATATTCCTTAAAAAATAAAAACGAAAGATCAAAATGTTTGATGATCAAAGAGTTTGTCCAGTGAATACCTGATTATCAGTCCTTGAAGATTTCCTCCTCTACCATTGTCTGTCAAATTTACTTTTTTGCGTTACGAGCATCAATTTTATTTTAGTTTGTATTTATATCTTCTATAATTTTCTCACAGGATCTGTATTTGGATCATCGTTTGGAACCAAACCTGCCACCGGTTTCTTTGGACAGCAAAGCAGGTAATGCACCACTAAGCTTTATTAAGTTTTAACATCTTTCAAAGTATTAAATTATATTTATTATTAAAATGGTGTATTGGTTTATTCCCTTACATTTTGAATTATTATCATGCTTCAGTTATACGAAACATAAAAATAATTTATCAGCTAAACTCGACCAGTGACACGAGCTTAGCAACAGGCGGTGACTGATCAAAGTTTGGTCTGCACTGAACGGTGCTTAACTTCGGTAATGTATTGAGAACCGTGCTAACAATG
This sequence comes from Glossosoma conforme, assembly GCA_022606575.1. NCBI lineage: Eukaryota > Metazoa > Arthropoda > Insecta > Trichoptera > Glossosomatidae > Glossosoma > Glossosoma conforme. Next base: position 30,898 of record JAGTXR010000506.1, on the reverse strand, counting down.
TGCTATTGCTGCTGGACTATCTATTTTTATCGTTTTGAATCAAAATGAAATGTGACCTAGCCAACACAGCTTACCATGTTATTACCATTAATGGATTTTTAGTAGTTTTGTCTCAATGTTATGCCTATACATTTTATATTTTTGTTTGCAGCTTTGGTTCATCACCTACGGGAGGTTTTGGTTCATTCAGCAGCGGTGATCAAAACGTAGAGCAAACTGGCTTTGGTATGCAGAGCGCCTTCAGCAAACCAGCAGGTTATTTATAATGAAGTGTTTCATTGTGATTTACAAGAAATGATTTTAAACATAAACAATATCTCATATTTTTCTTGGTAGTTCTAATGTTCCTCATTTCCTCTTGACTTACTTACATTGTGGCATCAATAATTTGAAAACAAATTTAAAGATGTATATTTAAGACATTTGTTTATTGCAGGATCTTTTGGAGCCAGTCCATCTTTCGGCAGTCCCGGAGCTTTTGGAGCTGCTCCAGCTTTTGGAGCTGCTCCAGCTTTTGGTGCTGCTCCGGCTTTTGGAGGATCGCCGGTGAAACCTTTCGGATCACCTAATGGAGGTAAAGTAACATTGTACAGTACTCAGATAAAATCCTTGCTGGATGTTTTTCTAATGTTATCAAGAGATGGACAGGTCATCAGTGGAGAAGTCGCATGATAACATCCCACCCAAGATGATGCTCCACTTTTATATGATAAATAACTAATTTTATATGATAAATAATAAATATAAATAACTCATTACAAAACTCTATTTTGTTTGACTGTTGTGACTATTTTAGGTTTTAACCAGCAGTCATCAACCTTTGAGAATCTCGCAACACAGGGAACTCTCACCTTTGGAAATTTGGCTCAACAATCACAGCAACCTCAAGCAGCGCCCCCGGCATTTCAGCCGTAATTATTTTATTTTATTAACAGCCTAGGCCAATACATACGGTTTTAAAGTAGAAAATACAATAAATAAAATGGTAAAACAGAACAAATATTATTGCTAAGACAATACATTTAGACAAAACATGAGTATATAAATAGATCTAGCACATTAGTAGAAGGATCTGCGAAATGCTGGAAGGTCCACCCCGAAAAAGTCCAAGTCACTAGAGTAGTTAACCATTCTTACCACATTCTTAACATAGGATAATAGAAACCGTAGTTGGTTTTGAATGTCCTTACATGTAGCAGGTCACTACCTCTAGTGAACCGGGAGGGAACATTGAACGTAATTTCCTGCAATAATGTCGAGTCATCGATTATGGACTTCATAATTTTAAAAATAAACAGCAAGTCTATAATAATTATTTAAAAAATATCAAGATCTTTGGAATGCAAGAATATTGTCTTTTTGTATTGCTTCAATTTAGTAAATATGTCATATTTTATTTTACAGGTCGGGTTCTTTCTCCATGTGGCGATGATGAAAAACGAGTATAAATATACAAACAACATTGATGTTTTCATTTTATTATTATATGAATAATTTCATTTTGACCGTATGTTTTATTTGTTTTAAATATTAGTAATAATTGTAAAATAAATATAATAATAAATTGGATTTACACAGTAATCACAAGTTTATTGTTACCATAGTTGTTTTGATATCCCGTAGTTTTTACACTAAAATATATCTTAAGGCAAATTGAAAAGTGAAGTATGAAATAGTTTATGGTAAGCACGGTATATACTTTACAAACCCTCTCTCCCGTCAAAGTCACGCAACTTATGACACTGATGTGTATCACGGCACCAATATTTTAAAAATAATACAAGTCTCATAATTATTTTTCATTGGTTCTCTGTAAAAATAAGGTGATTTCCATCCTGAGGTTCGGAAAATTTAGTCCTAAAAGAGAGGCTCAACCTAACCAGCGACATATTGTGTACTCAAGTGGTTACCATTCTAGCATCAATCTCTCGACCGATGTTGTTAAACTTCGGTGATGAAACAAGAATCATTGTTACAAAAGTGTCATGTAAGTCGGTGTTAGGTTGGATACAATTATTCTAGAATCTCAGTTCCGGTGTATCCGCAACCAGAGTCTCTCGGTGCTCGTAGGCCAGGAAGCACTGGAACTCGATGAGGATGCTGATGGCCGTGCCTCCGTGTCCCGAGGCCAGCAAGTCCCCCAAAGTGATGCGCGTGGGGTCGGATGGCCGCACCATGTCAAAGATCTCATCCTTGACGTCCTCAAAACTGACGGGCTGCGTACCCAGCAGCACCATCTGCTCCTGGATGGCCTGGAATAATTCAGCATAAATAAATTACCATCCAAGTCAAGCGAACGACCAACTTGGATAGAGATGATTGACTTTATTAACTCATTCGGACAGAAAAACGAGTCTGGCTCGTAGCAAGTGACTGTGTCCAAAAGTGCAAACTATGTCTACCTCATAGTAACTTCAATATTTTATAAAATTGATTTTCTTATCGGTTTATAAACATTGCATTGTGGAAATTGTGCGTACGTGACTTTTTTCCATTTTGTCTCTGTCAGGGGTGTGGGGTGGTCTCAACGTGGTGTGTTGCGTAGTATTGAAACATTTGTTTACTTTTTTTATGTACGGTTTTGCTAACACTTCTAGAATTTAACGTCAGTGTTTCGGACTTTCAATTGAAAAAAGCATTAAAAAAAAATGTACAAAAAAAACAAAAGCAAGGTAAAAGGTGTAGATATTGGACATATTTTTCAACCCTTACATATGAACAAATAGATTGATTTTTATTTTGTAAAATGTAAGTGTTATTATTCAAATTTTGTATAAGTTTTGTACATGTTATGTTAATAAATTTAATAAAAGGGTTTTTATTGATTTTTTTTTTCATCCAAAATCCGATAGTATAACGCACCCAGACAAAAAACTTCAGAAAAAAAAATTCGTCTGAATGGGTTAAGTGACTTGTATCACCTTGAAAAAGAAGTTAAGTGTAAATCCATCGAGGTAGCCTTTGCCGTGGATGTCCAGCACCCTGAAGAGGTAGTGCAAGCTCTGCGGCTCGCGACGGTTCTCCAGCGCCAGCACCAGGTCCAGGTAAGTCTTGTAGTCTATCTCCCCTTCATACGTCACGCACTGTTGGAACACGCGGCTCAGAAATACTCGAGTCAATGTTCCTGAACCATATCTGAAATTAATTAAGGAAATTTTATAACATCAACCTTTTTTTGGTTTTTTTAAGTAAACTAATAAAAATAGTATAGACAGACTGTGATTTTAATATATTCAAATCTAGCTTTCTTTTTTTGGGGAGCGTCGGGCTGATCACCCGATTTCCTTTAAAATGCTGATAATTGAACACCCAAACATTTCTCTGATACTTAAGCTGCAGTTTATGCAACTTTACAGGCTCTTGCCCTGGAGGCTCTCGGGAACTATCTATGTTCCCTTGTGGACCTCCGGGTATTCAAGTGTTCTGGGACATGGCATAGGCAATATGAGTTTACAGAACTGTGAAACGACAATTTGTGGTATCCATATGCTCTGAATATGGAGCGGATATGGTGAAAAAAAAAGTATTTTTAATATAATATTTGGTCCATTTTCACAATATATTTGTTATCATTAACCCCTTAGTTCCAGAAGGTATTAATCGGCTCAACTAGGCTATCTGAAAAGGACCACAACGTCAATTGATCCACGCTCAATTTAAAGTCATTAAAAATACATATATTTTCAATTACTAGTAGTATTTATTGTTTGGAAGACAATGAGGGGCTCTGTTCCCATATAGGTTAATGTAAAATAAATAAACCATTGGTATTGGACCATTAGTGATTTCTTTTCAATAATTATATTATGTGGTTTTAAAAGCATGTACAAACTCTTGAAGCTCATCAAGGCTCAGCATGCCGTTGCGGTCTCTGTCCAAGTTGAGGTATCGGCCGTACACCCGGAGTGCTGAAGCAGCAGAAAACCAATTTTTCTCCTGAACTTCTTTTGGAAGATTTTTTTCTCTCAACTGCAACCACAATATCAATATTGATTTGGATAAATTAAAATTTAAATGTTTTAAAGTAAGTTGTATTTTTGTTGATTCACATTACTTAAATAATAAAATCTTCTATTTATTTATTTATTTACAGAATCGAAATTCCAATTTTTTTTTACAAATATACAGAAAAATTAGTATACATAAATGTACAATAAATAGAGAAAAAAGAATTCTATTATAATCTTATATTCCAATATATCTAAAAAAAATATCATATCGTACTCGTACTAGAAATAAAGTCTACAGAAGCATTGTAGATAGCATCTTATCCTATACGAAATTCTCATAGACAAACTTATTTCTAGTCCTGGAATCATTTTAGAATATGATAACTATTAGTTTTGTGATCTCGTGTGCCACCATCTCTTCTATTGTACTATTCTTTCATGATTTGAAATAGAGTATTTAAATGGACCACTGTTTTTAAATGTTTGGTAAATTGATAAATGTCGAAAATTTTAATTAGTTTTTTTTTCTTAGAGATACTGATTAATAAATACTTTGAGATTATTGTCCTTTTGTAAAAAAAATAGTTCTTTTAGAAAGATTGATAACGCCTGTAGAGAAAAAACTGAAAGTTTTTGAATCATCTATAATCCTAGATCGCAATCATAGGCTTATAATATTTTATCACATATGACACACAAAAATTATTAAAAACATCAGTAAAACACAAAAATAAACAGTTTTACTGACCTATAATAGATGCAGAATCACTAAATAATAGATTATAATAAAAATAATTAAAAAAATTGATTTGTTAGGAAAGCTTTGGCCAAGATTATATATAATTCAATAGAGATAATCCAACCGTCAATAAAAATTATATGATCATTTTACTAAAATATATTAAAAAGTGTGAATTTCTTTAAAAATATGGGGTACTTGTTGGAAGTTTAGCTGTGTTTTTATGGTCTATAAGGTGTTAAAATTGGTAAATGTTTGTTTCTTTTTTGACCAATGTTCCCTCTAATTTATATAATGAGTGTAAGGTTTGTGCGCACTGTTATAGTGAATGTGCGCGTGCACATCCGCACAGCTTGGAGGCAACATTGCTTATGACATGTTCAGGATATTTAAAATTATGTTATTTATATTTTTATCATTCATTTTGATATTCATTCGAAATATTAAGAAGATAATAATTTTTGCCTTGTTTTAACGTGGATCTCATTGAGTAACTGTAAATCACAGAAATTAAGACAAGAGTTTCGTCAATCCTTCATTTGTAGCAACTCTTAACTAATTAAGGATAATTAAGCAGTCAATGAGTGCAAAACTTGTACAAGCAGTGCAAACCAATTATTTTATAAATTCATATGTACAAAAAAAGAATATATTTCATCTTACCTCTAGCATATCATCTAAGAAAGTGGAGGCAAGTATATCGATGATCTTGACGCGGCCGGTTCTCAACGGGTCGAGGAAAAAGAGGAACTTGCGAGACGCCGTGCAGACGTAGAAGTTGCCAAAGGAGGCGTCCAGCCCGTCCAGAGCCGGAAGTGTGGGGACCAGGTCCAAGATATAATTATCTAAATCCTTTAAAAAATAACAAAAATTAGTTGTTATGAGGAATGGATGAAAACGAAAACTGGATTTAAAAATTGTGAGCATTTCTATCCTTCTTTTTTCTAACACGTGAATTTCAAAATCGTGTTGATTTTCATCTTTTGACTTTACTAAAATAATTTTGTTTTGTATTTTTGCTTGTGCGATCTCTTTACCTATAAGCAAATGTGGATGTGCGAAGGAGAAGACAGATGTTTTTAATTTCAGCCTAAAATATGGTCAGGGAGATAAGTAAAGGTGCGCTCTCACTCGCGTTCGAATGCGCCTAACGCGAATAAGGTATACGCGTGGTCAATTAAAAAAAAATGTTACCAGCATTGCTTGTTTATCATATACTAGCTGACCCGGTGAACTTTGTTTCACCCGAAAGGCAATAAATGAGCAGATTTTGGATTTTATTAAGTTGAATTTTTCGGTACATATGATATCATATATTTGGTCTGGTTGAATTCTATTGCAGTAATCGACGAAACTTCAGCAAGTAGTTGTCAGCATTTCGACGAATCGTCAAACGATATGCGTTATAATTCATCGAGCTTAGATTCTTGGTAGTTTCTTCACCTGAAATTAAGACAATAGATTTGTAATTTTGTATGTAAAGCTAACATCCATATTTGTAGCATAATTATAAAGGGGTGAAGATAAATGATTTTAAATCGTTTGCCGGTTATTTGTCAAATTTTCTCTAAAAAAACATCTTAATCTTTAAGTCTGTTATTTTCCTGGTAATAAGCAGTGTAATTGGTCTTTTATTGGAAGCATAAAGCAAAACCAAGCACTTTAAAATGTATGTCATGACGGAATCAAAACTATGATATTGATTATATATATATTGATTACTCACCATTAAATGGATTTTTCATTTTGATATTGAAATAATATCCATCTTCTCGTGCCAAGACATCAGTGGGTATTGCAACGTGTCATATGAACGACGTGTTTCAGATATCTGTTGTAGTTGCCCAGTATCACGATGTGTGTACCAGATGGTCGTTTATCTGCTCTGATCACGACTTTGTAGACGTCGATCAAGTTCTTCCTCCATATTGTCATTGAAGTATATTTGTACAAATTTATGCTTTGCATCTTCGAGAGGTTGGAATGATCCGATTCAATGGTGAATCTGTCCTTGTATCTACAGAATCAAAAGCAAAGACAATATTACTGATTTATAAACACTTTTTTTTAGAATTAGCATACATAATTCAAAGTTATAAGTGTAGTATGTTATTCTGTTAATTATTTTGTGTAAGTACAAAATAAATAAATAAATACCTTGAATGTCAGATTAAATCCTCGTTCTTCGATACGTCCAGGTGCAATTGTTCTTCTTCAGTTCTTTAATTTGCAATGATTTGAATCCTAGTATTTTAATGATTCTTTATTGGCCATGTATTTTTGTGCATGGGTTGCACTCTTCAGTGATAGACGACATTTTTTGTTTTATTATCAGGCGCAAGAACAAATAACGCAGATTGTCTTCCAACCCGTGAACATGCCACATATAATTGACCATGGGAAAAACATGGATTTTCAAGATTCAGACCACAAACTTTCAAGGATTGGCCTTGTGATTTGTTAATGGTCATGGCGAATGCAAGACGGACCGGAAATTGAAGTCGCTTAAACTCAAACGGCATATCGGTTGGGATCATCGGGATCCTCGGAATGAGGACTTCTTCACCTTCGAATTTTCCTTTGAGTATCATCACGTAAATCACATTGTTCATCAATTTACTTATCACCAAACGCGTCCCATTGCACAGTTTTGGTTGGTTTATGTTTCGAAGCATGATTACTACGGAGCCAACTTTTAGTCTTAAATTGTGCGGTGGTAAGCCAGGCACATCCAATGAGTTTAAAAATTCAATTGGATAGTTAGTGGCTTCGTCTTCATTCGTTACACAGTCAATAGATTTGTATGAATGCAGTGTACCAATGATATCATTCTGAATTATGTAGTTAAGGTCGTCTACATCTTTATTCTTAGCCCCCAAAATTGCTCGCTCACTCAACCATTCATTATTTTTGTGGTTAGTCATGATGTTTGGGAATACTTTGTTGATGAGTTCGTCTTTCAATGAGACAAAGAAACAGAAATTCTGAGAAAATGAAATCAATCCATTCGATATGTCGACAGGTACTCGACCATTACCGATAGTCAGCAATTGCTCAGAGAAATCTTCAGCAGATGTATCATTAAGCAATGCAACTCTCATGTTTGTTGTCAGTTGAAGCTTCTTTACATAGCGCCATAGATTCTACGATTTGAGGCAAGCGTTAATTTCGTTGGCAGCAGTTGATTTTGGAATTACTGGCAGTGTTTGACGTAAATCGCCAGACAGTAAAATCATTGCGCCTCCAAAACATCTCGAGTCATTGCGTAAATCTTTCAATGATCGGTTAAGTGCTTCCAATGCACGTTTATGCGCCATTGTGCATTCGTCCCAGATGATGATTTTCGATTCTGATAAAACTTTGGCCATTGCGGAGTGTTTTGAAATATTACATGTAGGTTCTTCAATAGTTTGAAGATTTAACGGCAATTTTAATGCTGAATGAGCCGTACGGCATCCTTCTAACAATGTGGCTGCTATTCCAGAAGAAGCAACTGCAACCGCAATGTTGGATCTCGCACGGACAGTGGCTAAAACTACTGACATGAGGAATGTCTTACCAGTTCCACCAGGGGCATCCAGGAAATATAAACCACCATTTCCATCATCAATTGCCTTCATTAATGTATCATAAACTTCCTTTTGTTGAGGATTCAACAGCGGTACATTCGTTTGAACTACTAAATCTAATTCATGGTGATCATATTCACGTTCCCGTTCCAATTCTCGATTAAATGCGGCATTCATTTCACGATTTGGTGCTGGCATTCCTAACCTGACTAATAAACTACCGCACATGAGGTTAACACATGTCTTCGATTAAGAGCAAAGCCCGATTATGTATTTCCTCATTCATTTTAAGATCAGGATTTCTTGATCTAACACGAATTTGATGTAAAATATCTTCTGACATATTATTCTTGTATTTGTGCCACAGGTTAGATGGGTTCGATGGATTGTTCACGCGAGATTTTTTGCTCTTCGTCAGTCCTTTCATTGACAATTTTTCGATTCCTTGTTGCGTGACGGCTTTGTTGTGAAAGATTCGAACGTTTTGGTGTCGGCATTATCAATAATCAATAATAAAATCAGCAAAATGCTGTCAAAACAAAACGTCAACCGATTGACAAAATATCTATCAAACCATAGATGGCACATCTATATATTTATTTATTTATTTATAGAGAGAATCGAAATTCCATTTTTTTTTTACAAATATTTAGAAACATAGAGTATACATAAATATACAATAAATAGAGAAAATAATAAAAAATAAAAATAACACAATAGAATAAGAAGATGCCTTTCCATTTGCTTTTTGTTATAACATTTTTAACAAATAAAAGATTAAATTGATATTTTCACTAATATTTATTTTGTTTTTGTCTTTTTTCCTGCCTTTTGTTTTTTTTTGTTTCAAAATATTCCGTACCTTACGTAGGTACCTACTTACAATACCTACTATTGCGTCATTTTTAGTTATGTTGCTGACTATGGCAACACTTTCTCAACTGACAGCTGTCAAGTTAGAATAGTCTTGTATGAAAACATGTTTACGTAAATGTTCAATATTTTTTCTTAATCAAATCAATTTTGAGTATCCCATGGACGTTTTTGGGTTTTAAGCTACCTTTCCACCAATTTTCAGCCAAGTCGGTTAGGCCGTTCTTGAGTTATAAAAACTAAAATAACCCGACTTTCTTTTATATATATAGATTAGGGCATAAACATGGCAACAAAGCTCAGTATTGCTTTGACACTCGCCTGTGTTACAGTTTTTTCTCTTACTCTTGCTGTTCCTTGACTTGATGGACCTCACATATAAATCTTCATGACATATTTGGCTTTTTCGCTCTTCATGTATTTACGCATTTTGAGTCACCCTCTCCATAAAACTAGAGATGCGCATATCGAATTTTTATAATAATAAGAGCTTAGTGTGATCCATGTAAGAACAAGATACTGAATGAAATATCTATTAAATATTCAAATGGATCTCAAAGTGAATGCTAAAGAATAACAATAAGTTTATTAATTTGCTTGCAAGTGGGACCTGTGGATATATAGCAAAATTCATTTTCCTTTCTTTGGATTTCCTATCCTTTATCATGTTGGTAGAACTCACATGCGCTCGTAAGTATCCTTGCCCACTGGCGTCGTGCAGTGCCAACTCTATGCGAGTCTGGCTAAACCACATCTTGCGCATAACGTAGTTGAAGAAAGGCACAACAGCCACTTGCCCCGGCTCACGCTGCATCTTGGCAAACATCGTCGCAGTGAAAAAAGGCCTGAATATAAAAGAGAATCATTAATATGTATATAAATGTAAGAATAGAATAAATTTGGATTCTTTCATCTAGTATTTGGTGTTTAATATAATTCAGTTCAAACTTTGGATTTTCAGAGATCGCAATCTACAGCAGGGCATTCAAGTACAATCTACAAAACTTTGTAAACCGCTTCACATGAATGATGATGTCAAATGCCAGAGGAAAGAAAGTGTGACAATACTTACTTGAATTTTTCATCAGCCTCGGTACCGATTTTCTTGAAGTCTGCATAAGTGAGCAACATGTCCTCGCCGCCGCAGAAGAGGTCCCCGCCAGCCAGCAGCGCCCAGAGCTCCTTGATCTCCTGGTCCTGCAGCAGCCGGGCACTGCGCTTCTGCAGGCCCAGCGCACGCGCCTCCTCTCGCAGGCAGCGCGCCAGTGGCTCCTCGGGCGGCTGCTGATAAAACCTGCAACCAGATATGTCATCAACGGTGCTCATTATTCTTATAACACGGTCATTATAGTGGATAAATTCTTAAGATGCTAAGAGGGTGGAACACTAAGTCTATGACTTTTGGATCAATTATAGTTTAATTTAAAAAAAAAACTTTTACAAAGCATATTTGATAAAAAGATTGGCAGATTTTGTCATTTTCTTTGAATTGACACCAATAAAAATATCTCTGAATTTAGCTTTAAGATATATGTGAAGAAAAATATTAAACATGTCATGAAAATCACACTGTCATATATTAATCGGTTAAAGAGATTGAAGAACGTTATTGATTATATATAATTGTAAATTATTTTACAAAATCAACCCAGATCGTTCAATATTCATCTGGTATATCTTACATTCATCCTCAGGTATTTTTATTCAACTGAATAAAATGACTTCACAAAGTATTATAGGATTTCATATAGAATAACGGTGCATTGTTATCAAGAAACTTTTCTTGTGCATACATGGTGTTCCTTGAAAACATAATAAATATCTGATTAATCCTTGTAATACAACTAAAGTTATATAGTTTAGTCAATGAAAAGGATACCTAGGTATAGCACTGTAGGAGGGTCCCGAGATCGATATAGAGGGCTTATAAGCAGCTTGGAACTCTTCTGTCTCTATTTCCAACCGTCGCTCTGGGCTGACATACTCGGGAGTATCTAAAACAATAATTTCATTGATAGTAATTCTTCGCTGTAATGTGTCAAGCTTTAAAACAATTTATAAAATCTATACATGCTTTACACAAGTGTTCCACAATCTTTCTGCCAATAAAGCCAATATAAAAAAAAAAAAAGGACAACAGTTTTCTTTTCTTGGACCTACACCTGTGATGTCCAGTCATGTGTGTGGTTCCGTTTGTACACAATCCAGGGCAATTTTCCCACTCTAAACATGTGAGCTTGGTAATACTCTTCAAAAACGCAGAATACCACTAAACTTGTAGTCCATATAAATCAACACAGCAAAGAAGTTCCTCCCTAAAATTTTCAGCTTGGCCATGGGTTTATTTAAACACGGCTTAACATAATAAAAACTTCAATAAAACTGACAGATTGAGGTCCTAACTTTCATTTAAACACATTACTTTCTACTTTTGAGAGTAGTAATAACTACGGAGTAATAACTAACCTAGGATAAAAGTTTCAAAGTAAAGGAATATTTTGGGGAAACCAGTCGATGTGGTGGTTAATTAAAATCAATCTGAATTAACTAATTATGAATTACAAAAAACACATTTTGTACGAAAGTAAATAATGAATTTTGAAATAGGAAAATGGAACATCTGATAATGAGAAAGGCTACTAAAGAACATTATATGTTATTAATTATAACAATGTTTTGATTTTATTATGTTCAGTAAACTTCAGTGAAGTTTTACCAATGAATCTCATTTACCTTCAATATTTATAATATATTGTTTTAACTTTTCTTTAAGCTTATCCATTTATTCTTATTTTACACTGAGTAACACGGTAAATGCTTCTCTACAAAAATGCAACCATATCTGTCAAAATCTTGTAAACAATGTCAATGTTGCACAGTGAATAAAAAAGGTTTCCATTAATTTCTTCATTAAAACTTCATCAAATCTTGAAGTGTAATATTTTGATTTATAGTGTGTGTCAGCTGAAATACTTTTATTAAATGCTGTAATACTGGAAATACTACTGAAAAAGTGGGTGACTTCAAATTTATGTTTATGATTTAATTTGAATTTGCTTATATAATAATAAATATGTTAATTTGTATATGTATAAATGTTAATTTTATTTTTATTTCATAAAATAAAAAAATAAAAAAGACATATCCATTAATTGTCATAATTGAGCACTTGATTTGCTTTATATGTTTGATAAATAAAAATGCATTTGAGTCGAGTACCCACCTAATATACAAAATATTGAGAAAAAATTATTATAAAAAAGTAAGAGGTAAAGAAGAATCCAAATAAGTTTTTTGTAACGTTTCACATAGCAACATATTCTGCATCGATCTGTCAAAATTCAGACTACGGTGTTCCAGGTTTATCTCGTTTGTGCAATTATCTTATCTGCCGCGGCCCGCAGCAATCCGCGACCCTACGAGGGGCGAGACCTTGCTGCGCCCCGCTCGCCCCTTCACGATTGTTGGCGCTTCATCTACTAGCGAAAGAACAATTACAAATATCGTCATCATGGCTATGTCAAAGGGCTTTAAAGTCCTGGAGAAATCGTCTCCGCCGAACCCTCACAGCATCTTGTTGGAACACAGAAACAAAGATGACACGCTCATGTTCGAATCGCAAGCCGTCGTCGTCCTCACGCCGCAAGAAGCGGAGACCGTTAAGAAACAGTACACGAAAGTGGCCGACGCATACGGCTGCTTGGGAGTCTTGCAGCTGAACGCGGGCGACAGCACGCTGCTGTACCTGGTGCTGGTGACGGGCTGCTGTTCCGTCGGCAAAGTGGCCGAGGTGGAGATATTTCGCGTAACGCAAACGCAATTCTTTCCCCTGTATTATCAGTCACAAAACGAAGACCGAGTATCAGAAGTTAGAAAACTCTTAAACTCGGGAACTTTCTACTTCTCGTGGTCGAGCGGAGCGGTCGCTCATCCTCTCTTCGATCTCACGCTATGCGCTCAGCGCAAGAGCAAGACCAGCAGTACTGACAACAGATTCTTCTGGAACAGAACGCTCTTCATTCATCTTATGCGGTTTGGAGTTCAGTGCGACCAGTGGCTGCTGAAGGCCATGTGCGGCTCCGTGGAGATCAGGACCATCTACGTGGGCCATCGCCAGGCGCGCGCCGTGCTCGTGTCGCGCCTCAGCTGCGAGCGCGCCGGCACGCGCTTCAACGTCCGCGGCTCCAACGATGACGGAAACGTCGCGAACTTTGTCGAGACGGAACAAGCCATATTCTTAGACAACGATGTCACTTCATACGTCCAGACGCGAGGCTCGGTTCCCACTTTCTGGGAACAGCCGGGCATCCAAGTCGGCTCACACAAAGTCCGCATGTCGAGGAGTTTTGGAGCGGCGCAGTGCACCTTCGAGAGACATTTTCATCAAATGCAGCAAAACTACGGCCTCGTCACGATCGTCAATCTTTTGGGGTCCAGCCTCATCGGCAGCAGCGAAGGAGAAGCGATCCTCAGCAACGCTTTCCAAAAGCATCTCGCCGAGTCCCGCCATCGATACGTCAACCAAGTGATCTTCGACTATCATCAAGAGGTCCGCGGCGGAATGGGAAACGCCCTCGCCAAGTTTAAGACTCTAATAGATCCGTACTTTGGCGATATAGGTCTCTTCTTCAGCGAGAACGGCAGCATCAACTGCAAGCAGAAAGGCACTCTCCGTACCAATTGTTTAGACTGTCTCGATCGGACCAACTGCATTCAGCTCTTTATCGGTCTGGAGATCTTGAACGAACAGTTAAACGTTCTCGAAATCGGTGACAAAAAGCAAAACGTCACCCGTTTTGAAGAGGTTTTCAGACAAATGTGGATCAACAACGGCAACGAAATAAGTAAAATTTATGCCGAACGGGGAGCCATTCAAGGAGGATCGAAGATAATCGACGGCGCGAGATCTGCCGCTCGAACAATCCAAAACAACTTATTGGACAATTCCAAGCAGGAAGCCATCGACATATTGCTGCTCGGCTCGACGCTAAGTACCGAGCTAGCAGACAGAACGCGGATTCTGTTGCCCACTAATATGCTTCACATATCGACTCCAGTTTTACGAGAGATGTGCCGTCGGTACAACGAGTACGTCACCCCCATGAAAATACGAGTCACGATCGGAACGTACAACGTCAATGGAGGAAAACACTTCAGAAGTGTCGCCTACAAGGACGTATCTCTCGCCGACTGGTTGCTCGATTCTCCGCAACAATCTCTTGTCGAGACCGCCGACAACAAGGACACGCCGACCGATATTTTCGCAATCGGTTTTGAAGAAATAGTCGATTTGAATGCGAGCAACATCATGGCCGCCAGCACAGATAACGCGAAAGCGTGGGCCGAGGAACTGGAACGAGTTCTCTCGCGAGACACTCCTTACGTGCTGCTCAGCAGTCAGCAGCTTGTCGGGGTCTGCTTATTTGTCTTCGCCAGACCGGAGCTTACTCCTTACATTAGAGATGTTGCCACGGATTCTGTGAAGACCGGCTTAGGTGGAGCGACCGGTAACAAAGGAGGCACGGCCATTAGATTAGTCCTCCACGGCACTTCCATGTGCTTCGTTTGCGCTCACTTTGCGGCCGGACAATCGCAAGTCACGGAGCGCAACGCTGATTATTCCGAGATCACCCGCAAGATAGCCTTCCCGATGGGTCGCACGTTAAATTCTCACGATTATGTATTTTGGTGTGGCGATTTTAACTACAGAATTGATATGGACAAAGAAGAAATCAAGGAGCTCGTCAGAGAAAACAATTTGCAGCCGATCTTAGAGAGTGACCAACTGAACAAGCAGAAGAGCGCAGGGAGCGTGTTCAAGAACTGCTACGAAGGAGAAATCAATTTTCATCCGAGTTACAAATACGACCTCTTTAGCGATGAGTATGACACGAGTGAGAAGTGCCGAGCGCCCGCCTGGACGGACAGAATCCTCTGGAAGAGTCGAAAAGCCGTGTCCGAACCGGATACGGTTTCAGAAATCGGTGCAGGAAAGCTGATACACTACGGCCGGGTGGAATTAAAACAGAGCGATCATCGACCTGTAATAGCGATCATAGATGCGGAAGTGTCCCAAATCGATATGGCGCTCAGACAGCAAGTATTCAGCGAAGTCGTCAAGGATCTAGGCCCGCCTGACGCCACAATCATCATCCGACCGTCCGGCAACAGAGAATACGACGAGGTCGGTGCATTTTCTGACGCCGTGATGGCCGCCTTGCTTCAAGATCTGTCGTCATTCGGAGAAGTCACCCTCGTCAGGTTTGCAGACGACAACACACTGTGGGTGACATTCAGAGAGGGGCAGAGTGCGCTGCAAGCCGTTAAGAATAATGAAATTACAGTTTGTTCCGAGAAGTTAACCATTTCCTTGAAGAGTCCAGAATGGTGGAACATAACACAAAAAGAGATCGAGCTGTGCACGAATAACACAATTCCATTGCACGAGGGAAATCTGGCAACACCCTTGAGGCCAGCTCCACCGTTGCCTTCTCGAGCACCCCCCTCCCCTGCTAGGGCGCCTCCTCCTCGCCCTGCACCCCCTCCAGCAGCCCCCCCTTCAGCGCCTCCTCCACCACCGCCAGTACCTTCAAGACAGCCAATGCCTCCTCCACTCCCGGCCAGACCGAGACCAACTTAATCTCACTCGCAATATCTGAAACCTTTTATTTATGTCATCATTTATTGGCTGCCACTACAAGTTCAGTTTTTGAATGACAAACCATGAGCTTCTAAAAATATCCATTCGACGGATTTTAGTTATCTACCCACCTGCAGATATATATATCTGCAGGTGATGTTTATATCTGCAGGTGATATATATATCTGCAGGTGGGTATAGCGTAGTGGTAAAAGCATTTGTACACCAAAGCGAAGGTCGTGGCTTCAATCCCTGATGGATATTTAAAAAAAAAAATTGAATCAATTTATAAACTCAAAAACTACCTCCGGTTAGTGTGAATTTGGTCCCTCATCCGTAAAATGCCAACCATAGCATATTACTGTATGTTATATACCTATTAGCTATGTATGGTGGTAAACGAAATTCACTACCCATTAATAGAGAATTCCTGTAATAATTAGATGATTCGTGAATGTCGGGTTGTTGTCTATAATGTTGGCAGATCATTACTCCACATGCAGCGCTTTGCTTTATGTAGCATGGCAAGTGTCATAGAATTCACAGATGAGACTTCTACATCACCATCTGTCGGTTTTCATGCAAAAACTGACCGTGTAATGGCAGCCATTGTCATCTTTTATTTTCTTAAAGGAACATATTTAATATCACGATGCCCCAAAGAGTTAACATTTGTGACTTTAGCATTGGTTTAATGTTCTGATCTCCTTGCCTCTACTGAACTACAATTGATACTCAATGGACACTTGCTCCATCAATTGCCAATTGTACTAGATATTTATATAAATATAAAATTTAAATATAATTTTATGAGGTCATGTGAGGTGAGAGAGTAAAACCATTTAACCTTAACATTCTGCGTAATTACAGAAAAGGTGATTGTTAAAAATCCTATCAATTACCTAACCAATTAAATTATTATAGAGTTGGATCTAAACTAAAAATATTCAATCAGTAGAGGAGTTATATACCATCTCCCAGAAGTATAGTGATTTAATTATGTTCAAGAGATCTCAAAGCATAATTTTTTAACATTAACCAAATTTATTTCAAACTTTTATAAAACCTTTTCAAATAGGTTTAAAACCATTAGGTGTTAAAATAATTCTCAGTGCATAGTCAGAGAGTTTTTCCTTAGTTTATCTTTTTTTTATATTTTGTAATTGCCAGCAATTACAAAATATCAATTCTCCTGTTACTTATTGAATAATGACACTAAACTGTTACTCATATTCGATAGTTATGTTATGCTATAAATAAGGGGTGTCTAAATTGTCAATCAATCACTGAGAGTAGGTCTTTCAATGCTATACAAATTGTAACAGACAATATTGGATGCGAATTTATATTTATATCATACATTTAGGCGCCTCTTAAGGAACTAAATGAACCAGAGAATTGTGATGATTATGAACCCTTTAACTACGACTATTGTTTCAATAAATGCTTGTAAAAAAGTCAATAATCCTTAAAAAAAGGATTGATTTTATATTTTTTAATGATAAATTATTATTTTATACATTTAAACACAACTATATTGGTTTATATATTTTTTTCATTAATATTGGAGGAAAAAAAAACATTTATGTTGGTAAAAACTTGCTTTTTTATTAGACTTATATAATACTTGCAAATATACATAAAACAATTATCTTAAATATGTATTATGGAACCGACTATTTATCAGCATATTTATAAAGTGTTTTGCCGATATACAGACATCTCGTAGTTAAAGGCTTAAAAATATTAATTTATGAATTACTTCTAACTACTCTTATTTGTAGATTTATTCATTGGCTTGATATATATTATCCAATATTTGAACCAAAGATTGTCTTCAATCAAAAATTGATGAGAAAAATTGAATATTGCTTATACTAAAATAATATTGTAATCATTATTTTAGGGTTATCATATTAAATATGAAAATTTTGAATTTATGTATTTATTTAAAATTAAAAGGAGATTTAATATTTTTGAATTGAATTTAATTGACATACAAATTTGATAATCAATATCATTAAAATAATAATGCAATATAGTTGTAAAATCACATTTACTTTAGATGTATTTATGCACTCCAGCACCTTTTATGTATACTTTTTTGGAATTGCTTAATCTTGTGAAGAAATGATAATATTTATTATGTTTTTTACATCTATTGAGAGTCAAAAGTATTTTATTATATAGGATGTGATTTGTATGATTAAAAAAACTCATAGAAACTGTCTGTATGTTTAAATTATGTTTTTAATTTTTAAAATTAATACCAGTCACCTATATTAACTAAATAAATATTATTTTGACTTTTTTTTTAACAATCAATTTCATTGACTTTTTTAAATTAAAATTTAAAATAACTTATATAATAGCAATAAAATAATGTATATATGTAAAAAGTCTACAGTTACGGATGCACTTTATGTTTATTATTGTTTAACAATCAGACATTGCATATTCATCATATCGTGTTTTTAATTTTTGTACAAAATCATTATTCTAAAGATGTGAGAATTTTTCCATTTTTCTTTGATAAACATTATGTAAAATATTATTTTTCAACTTTCTATAAAATGATTTTTTTTAAACTGAGAAGTTTGCTACAAGAAAGTTTACGTCTACAAGATGTTAGAAATAAATATTTGCCACTTCATCAGTACACCAAGTTGTATTTATTATTAATACCTTATACTCTTTTTACAGTCATCAAGTACCATAACAATGTCCCACATATAATAGAGTGACTTCTATTGAACCTGTGGAAATGAAGTATCTAATACTACGTGTAAAATTATTAAAATATTTTATCATCTTGATAAAGGTGTCATGCTAAGCCACTCATTTATGCAAGTAAACATATTACTTATCTATACATATGCAACCTTAGCAAAATTAACTAAACATGTAAAATTTTGTATCACATGACTCTTACAGTAACAACAGTGATTTAACTAATTTTAATTGATAATATGTGATATATATGTTATATTTACAACAATGTTCAATTCTGTTTATCGATTAATGGAATTTTCTGTACTTATCATAGTATTATTGAATTACTGATTTAAGAGTCTTATTACATGTTTATTATATTAAATTAAATTAAATACTGATGTGTTTTATATTTGATGTATTCAAATTAATACAAACACTAATTTCATTTAACTGTATTTGTCATATTGAAATGTGGCAAATACAGTTATTTTGTAATCTTAGAAAAGCATCTATTTCCTATATTTATGTGCTTCATGCTGAATATTTTTGTAGATCTTATGTTAGATTTGTATACAATTTGGTGAGTTGGATATATCTTTATTATAACTTCATTTATATGTTAAAGTGATTTCGTGTCTTTATTACACTTATCTCTGAAATCAAAGAAACAATTGAAGCCATTATTAAAGGTTGGCAATCGTTAATACAAATTTTCTTCAATCATATTCACTACATTTTTTTTTTGTATGAAAGATAATATATGTAGGTAGGTGGCTAATGTATAAATGCGGTTCATGTATTGACCGAATTATATAACTATACTCCTATTTAGGTCATTATGGAACATTATTTATGAGAACATCAACTTTAGTCAGTTAATTAACACTTGGGGAGCGGGGATGAAATTCCTGCCAATTTATCGATAAAATGGGCATTTTCTAAGCTTACAAAAATCAAGGTTTACGTAAAAGAATTGTATCTTTGGAACGATGGTTAAATTTGAATATTTTTTTTTAATTTATTCTATAACATACATTTAGTTAAGGTTTTTTGCATGAAAAATTAAAATACATTAACGAAAATTATATTTTTCGAATAAACCTGTAAGTTTAAAAAATACTTTACAAAAAAATATTTTGAAAATTATGTTTTTGTAAAACAATGTTTAAACACACAAGAAGTTAGAAAACAATACGTCTGAACGGGAGAAGTACCTCAGAAATACTAAACAAAGTTTGCAATAAGTATTTCGTTTTATGAGCAGGTAAATAAATCACCTTGTTATTTACAAAATATCTTCTGTTATATTTCAGATACATATTTCTAGTTATGTATGCAATTAACAATAATACTACAAATGCTTATAATAAGCGTCTCCCGATTCCTAAGTGTTAAGATATAATTAACAATGAATCAGCTTTTCTTTATGGAGAAAGATAGAAGATGTAGAATGATTTCAAAGTGTATGTATATCATCTCTACAAGCTCTCTATTAATTTTACTCTGGTTTGAATTTATAACTGACGAGTAAAATACTACAGTAAATGAAGTGATTGCAAGCAGATTCACGAAAGTAAAGAATTTCATATTTGTAGTTTGATGAGAAGCTACAGCACTGATTAGTATCAATATATACTATACCTAAGTCTGGTTACTGTTATGTAGAAATGATGTTAACTTTATTTTTATTTAAAATATCAACCCTTCCATATGAAATATTATTATATATATTTTTATGAGATTAATAATTTAATTTTTTTTTTAATAAAAATGTTTTGTCATGAATAAATTTCACTATCTGCTTTTAAAATATTTTGAAAAATAAATAAAATAAAATGTTTTCTATTTTCCCTGTTTGACGTGAGATTGATAACCTTGCACATTAAAAACGCCTGTTTTAGACTAACAATTATGAGAGTAGTTAGCTATTCATGCTGTTATTACTGAAGTCACCACTATTTACTCGTATGTATCATTTTTGTATTGAAGTACAATAATTTTATTAGTATCAATGTAGGCAGATCAGTGTTATATTGATAGCTATTTTGTTGTCAGTATTCTTATTGATAGCTTACATTTACAAAATTGTAATTTTAAATAAAAACTTGGTTAATCTTATAGATGTATATTTTAGGATAATTACCGAATTATAGACTGTGAATTTGTCCATTTAATTTAACCATTATTATTTGGTGATGCGAGCCTCAGTCTATTTAAAAGATATCACAATTAAGCTTACAAAAGAAAATATTAATAATTGTTTATTCCTGTTTGCATTTTTAAAAGTGACCCATACTTTCAAATAAAATAATTAAATTTTCACAATTGTGCTACTGAATGGACCTTATTATTTATTCAGTAACAGTTTGCTTTGTTTTCTCTTACATATCAAGTGGATTGTGGCTCCTCTGAAGTAATATTTCCTCCTGCCAGTATTGAATGTGCATAACGATTCGTGTCAATATATACTTTATTGTTTTATGCTAGATGTAAGATGTTGTATCCATATATTTAGATTGTAATTGACGTGTGATGCGGTGATTGCGTGATTAAAATGTTTATGAATGTTTTTGGTGATTAGATCAAATTATTATACGCTTATTACATTCCACATAGTTTTTCAATGTTATAATTATTATACGAAATTCAAATGATTTATTGGGATTCCCAGTTGGTTTAATAAATGCATGTCAAGGAAATAAAGTATTTTCTTTCCGTTTCGCCCACACATCCTAAAAGAACAAATAATTTAAACTAGACCCTTTTCCGAATCCCATCTAAACTTCTGATTTAGCTTATTACTTTTCTTCCTCATCGACCGTCTTCTCATCAGGCCATTTCCCTAAGAAAGTTTCAGGTTGAATTCTGTTCTTTAAATTTATATATATACTAGCTGACCCGGTGAACTTTGTTTCACCCGAAAGGCAATAAATGAGCAGATTTTGGATTTTATTAAGTTGAATTTTTCGGTACATATGATATAATATATTTGGTCTGGTTGAATTCTATTGCAGTAATCGACGAAACTTCAGCAAGTAGTTGTCAGCATTTCGACGAATAATCAAACGATATGCGTAATAATGGAATGGCGCCCAAGAACTGGCAAACGAAGCATTGGCCGACCCCCTACAAGATGGACCGACGATATAAGAAGAATAGCGGGAGTGACCTGGATGCGGAAGGCGGAGGATCGAAGAGGATGGAGACTCATGCGGGAGGCCTACGTTCAACAGTGGACGGACACAGGCTGATGATGATGATGATGATGCGTAATAATTCGGCGAGCTAACCTTGGTAGTTTCTTCACCTGAAATTAAGACAATAGATTTGCTATTTTGTATGTAAAGCTAACATCCATATTTGTAGCATAATTATAAAGGGGTGAAGATAAATGATTTTAAATCGTTTGCCGGTTATTTGTCCAATTTTCTCTAAACAAACATCTTAATCTTTAAGTCTGTTATTTTCCTGGTAATAAGCAGTGTAATTGGTCATTTATTGGAAATCTAAAGCAAAACCAAGCACTGTAAAATGTATGTTATGACGGAATCAAAACAATGATATTGATTATATATATATTGATTACTCACCATTCAATGGATTTTTCATTTTGTAAGTTGAATTTTTCGGCACATATGATATATATTTGGTCTGGTTGAATTCTATTGCAGTAATCGACGAAACTTCAGCAAGTAGTTGTCAACATTTCGACGAATAATCAAACGATATGCGTAATAATTCATCGAGCTTAGATTCTTGGTAGTTTCTTCACCTGAAATTAAGACAATAGATTTGCTATTTTGTGTGTAAAGCTAACATCCATATTTGTATAGTTCATCCAGCGTATGAAAAACCCTATGAAACATTTATTGCCCCTTGTAAAAGGGATGGGGCAAAAATATTTATTTCGATTAGGTCGATTTTTTTCTCTTTGAAAAAAAATTGAATTTGAATTCGAAGTGAATCGTATAAAAAATCTCTATTTTTAAATAATAGAACTTAAAGTGCAGCGAATATTATATTTGGGATGTTTTAGCTTGATACGTATGGCACTTTTATTGCTCTGTGTAAAAGAGATGGGGGGAACATTTTTTATTATATTACAGTGGTGCCTCACACAACGAACTTAATTCGTTCCAGGAGCAAGTTCGTTATGCGAAAAGTTCGTTATGTGAAACGCGTTTTCCCATAACAATACATGTTAAAAAAAATAATTCGTTCTGTAGCATAAAATATGGTAAGATGACATAAAAAAAAGATAAATTTTTTGTTATTATTTTTATTTAGATACATCTAAAAACATAATGAAAAAAACACACATTTTTTAATTTTAAGAAATAATCGAATCTTGCACATCTTCATCCATTTTCCGCTTTTTGGCCGATGGTGCAGTGAAAAACCTGTCCAAAGTCGTTTGTTTCTCTCTTTTTTCAACATCTGCCGGAAATAACGGACAAGAGTATCGGAGTACAGGTCGTTGATCCTGTTTGCTTCAGCGGAATCCGGATAGTGGGCATTGGTAAACTCCTGAACTGCTTTCCATTTGACCAGGATGTTCTTGATGTCAGCAGTTGGAATTGGTTGATTGTTTGATTGTTGCTCCTCGTTATCAGATGACGCTTCCCTTTGAGCATTGTCCTGTTGTTGGGCCAGAAGTGTTTGGAGCTCTTCAGTTGTCAGCTCTTCTTTGTGTTCCTCAATAAGCTCCTCTACATCCTCTTCCTCTACCTCTAATTCCATAGAGGTTTGATCTTGAGGTCTCCGCTGGCATTAGACGAAATCATAAGGGTAAGTCTGTCCTTCATGGCATTGTGTCCTGGCAATTTCTTCTCTTCTTTTGTAATGAAGGTTCTGCTCGGCATTCTTTTCCAGAAAAGACCCGTTTCATCGGCATTGAACACTTGTTGTGGGCAGTATCCTTCATCCATAATAAATTTTTGAAAATTAATAGAGAACTTTTCTGCTTCTTTTTTATCAGCACTGCCAGCCTCACCATGCATATTAACGCTGTGGATTCCATACCTTTTCTTAAATCTGGCAGTGATCGTGTGAAGTGGGCGACTTCGTTGTGTGAAGCGAAGTTCGTTGTGTGAAGCGAAGTTCGTTGCATGAATCGTGAAATGAACGAAAAGGAAGTTCGTTGTGTGCAGCGTTCGCTGTGCGAGGCGTTCGTTATGCGAGGCACCACTGTATATCGATTTTTCTTCTCTTCCTCTTCGAAAATAATTATATTTTAGTATAATTTTTTCCCGCATGGCGGCGTGTGGATCAGTACAAATGTCCGACTTTTAGTAGCGCGTTGTTCTTCGATCGATTCGTGTTTTATGTTGTTGTAATTATTATATTTATTGTTAAAGTTGTTTCATTGAAGAAAACATTCGAGATCGGGTCGCGGATGCCCTAGGAATCGGTAAATCTACAGTATCTCGGATCACAGAGGAGAAATAGGTGAATCTTCATTAGAAGAGAAAAAAATATTAACACCAAATAAGAAACGACAGAGGAAATGCTCAATTACAAAACCTGATAGCTTTAATTTGGCGGCAATTCGGAATTACGTGTATACATACTATGACCGCAACGAAATACCAACACTTCTTAAACTGGTAGGCTCTCTAAAGTCAGTCGGATTATTTCAAGGCAGTGCGACGTCTCTTAGTAAGTGCTAAGTTTAGCTTAGTTATGTGCTAATATTTACCTCTACACTCGCGTTTCTTCATAATTTTCCTATTACTAATATTATTATTTATATTTTGTTTTACATGTCTCTTAAAACCTGTTAATATTCACTTATAATTGATAATAATTGTAATATTTCATTTTAGTAGGTATTTACAAAAACAATCGAAAATACTATTATCTATACCCCAACACTGGTTTTCGCAGCAATGCGAGATGGCGTGCTACATGCGTCAGATATTGTATTATTATAGTTACAAATTGCCGTATTTTTTCTAATTTGTAACATTGTGTATATATTTTTTATTATTTTGTTTTTATTGTGATATATTTACCTAAATAACTTATTATATATAAGAAGAGAGGCTTTTGTTTATGTTGATAAAATTAATATAGGTAGCGAACGTTTTTACAACGTTATATCGGACGATATTTAGCACAGGGCAATAAATGTGTCATAGGGTTCTTCATACACTGGATGGACTATAAGCATAATTATAAAGGGGTGAAGATAAATGATTTTAAATCTTAGTAAGTATCACTCGGGTCTCGAACCAAACTATAGACTGAATGGATGTGAAACGACTACTTATAGTTCCGACTCGGACTTTATAACCAATCATTTACCTGTGTTACTGATGGATAATTTTTACCTTCTTGATATTGTCTCAAGGAGACATTATTAATTAATTTTTTAATTTTTATTAGAATATTATTTCAATATTCTAATCTACTTTTATAGATCATTGACTATATTACAATATTATTATTACTTAAATATACATATACTAAACATAAAATTCTTTTTTTTTTCAACGCGTCAATCCTAGCACAAAAATAACGGCAGAAGCGGGATGCGAACCGCGGACTTTGGAAACCAACAATGCCCAGGTATTCATACCGCTCGGCGAATTGCGCCATTGCTATGCCCAGACCGACCTGCGATGAAACTAGTATTTATATCATTGTTATTATCGTACGACAGATGTCGCCATAGTATATATTCAAAGCATGTATATTTTTATTATTATTCTATCAGTATTCATTTATTCACAAGCTTAATATTATTACTTTCCGGCAGTCTATTTATTTTAGTAAGTACCACTCGGGTCTCGAACCAAACTATAGACTGAATGGATGTGAAACGACTACTTATAGTTCCGACTCGGACTTTATAACCAATCATTTACCTGTGTTACTGATGGATAATTTTTACCTTCTTGATATTGTCTCAAGGAGACATTATTAATTAATTTTTTAATTTTTATTAGAATATTATTTTATTATTTCAATATTCTAATCTACTTTTATAGATCATTGACTATATTACAATATTATTATTACTTAAATATACATATACTATACATAAAATTCTTTTTTCAACGTGTCAATGCCCGAAAAAGTCCAAGTCACTAGAGGAGTTGACTAGTCTACATATTTTCAACATAGGAGAATAGAAACAGTAGTTGGTTTTGGATGTCCTTACATGTAGCAGGTTACTGCGTCTAGTGAACTGGGAGGGAACATTGAACGTAATTTCCTGCAATAATGTCGAGTCATCGATTATGGAGTTCATAATTTTAAAATTTAACAGCAAGTCAGTCATTGTTCTACGTCTCTCCAATGTAGATACATTAAGTCGTCTCTCTATATCTTCATAGGAGTAGCTACCTCTCTCAAGGCTGATCAGTCGTGCTACTCCTGACAGGAAGCGATGTTGGACTGATTCAATCTGGTCGATATGAGTTCGATAGTAGGGAGACCATATAACGCTGGCATATTCCAGCTGCAGACGAATGAGTGAACAGTAAAGGACCTTGATGGAACTAAGGTTTTTAAAATCCCTAAGGATCAACAGAATCACTTATGATTCTGTTGATAAAGCCAAGAAGTTAAAGGGATTTGTTCACAATATTATCAATATGGTCGTGATAAGACAATTTAATATTTAGGGTGACGCCAAGGTCCTTTATAGTAGAAACATGAGAAAGGGCAATATTGTTGATGTTATAATTAAACTTCATAGGATTCTTAATCCTGAAAAAATAAATAATTTAACATTTATCAATGTAAAGGTGTATACAGCTTGTAATGCACCCGTCGTTGAAGCAATTGATATCATGTTAAGTAGAAGACAATCATTACGAGATTTTGTTAATTTTAGGAATTTGATGTCGTCTGCAAATAACCAGAATCGTGTATGCAAGAACACATTATTAATGGCATTTATAAATATGATGAATAGTAATGGAGCGAGATGGGCTCCTCGAGGTACTCCTGACGTGACACTGATAAGCGAGGAGAAAAAGTTAATTACTTGTTATTTTTTATTATGAAGATAAGATTTGAAAAACAATAATAAGAGATCCCTAATACAGATAGCTTGCAACTTTGCATGAAGAATCTGAGATTGAGGTTAGGTTAGGTTAGGTTAGGTTAGGTTAGGTTAGGTTAGGTTAGGTTAGGTTAGGTTAGGTTAGGTTAGGTTAGGTTAGGTTAGGTTAGGTTAGGTTAGGTTAGGTTAGGTTAGGTTAGGTTAGGTTAGGTTTTTTTTTTTTTTTTTTTTTTTCGTTCGGAGGAGAGAATCTTCATAGACACCCCTTGAGCCCGTACCCAAGGGGTAGTGTCGGATTCCTACCGACTAAACTCTCCCCCTGTTCACTGTTGTTTCCTCTCCCATAGCTCGAGGAGGTCTTAGTATACTTTATATTTGAAATTTCTTCTTTTTTCTTTTTTTCGTATAAACTACGTGTGAAGACGCAGTTTTTTTTTTTTTTTTTTTTTTTTTTTAAATTACACAATAAGAGACGTGCTTCCGTTTCTTGGCAGTACATCTTTCAAAATCAGTTCAAAGAATCTCAGAAGGTGCTGTTGGCTCCTTTCCGACGCGAACAATGCCGGAAGATTTTCAAGTGTTATTCTTGAATCTGTTTTGAATGCCAGTTCCAGCCGGGGCACGTCGTATTTGCTGCATTCCAGTACCAGATGCAGCGCCGTTTCGTCCACTGCGTCATCGCATATACATGAGGGACTATCTTTTAATTTGAATCTATTTAGATAAGCAGAAAATCCCCCATGACCTGTAAGCATCTGAACAATTGTGTGGTGAAAGGTGACCTCTCTCACCACTTTGTACGCTGCGCGCACGTCTGGCAGGAAGGCTCTGGTCACCGCACCCGTCGTCGACTCAGTGTATCTTCTTTGCCAATTCTCTATGGTCTCCTCTCTGAGCTGACGTTTGATGAAAGAGATTGGGACGCTGTCGTATGCAGGTTTTGTCTTCAGCTTGAGTGCCGCATCCTTTGCTAATTGATCAGCCCGCTCATTGCCAGCTGTACCAACATGTGCTTTTGTCCAGGAGAACTGTATTCTCTTCCCCATCTCCGACGCCTCGGTGAGACGCTTCCTAGTTTCGAAAGCAATCGGGTGGAAAGACGCTCCGTTTTTGAGCAGCTCCAGTGAGGACATAGAGTCACTAAAGATTACTACATTTTTGTCAGGCATGTGGAGGACATCGTCAACTAGGGTTAAAATGGCGTACATCTCTGCCTGAAATACTGTGCAGTAATCTTCAAGTTTTATTTTTCTTGTCTTCACTTCGTTGTCGCCCCTGAAGTATGTTATGCCAGCGCCGACCCTGCCTTCAATTTTGCTCCCGTCTGTGTACACTTTCATAACATTTTCGTACCCGTCTGCATGGTTCTGCGAGCTCTCAAGGCAGAGAAATTCAACTGATGGTTTTGAAGCCGGATGAGGAGCCTTTAAGATGGTCACATTCTGTTCGATTTCTCTATCGGCCATTCCATCGATTTCTCGGCCTTTCTTGTATTCGAAGAGCTTTGCCGCCTCTCGAATTCTGAGGTCCAGGGGTAGAATTCCAGACAGAACAAGTGCTGCACTCAAGCTTACGGTGCGATGTGACCGGCTCACCTTTCTTGCAAACCCTCGCTGCACCGCATCCAGCCTGTTTCTCGTTTCAACTCTCTCCACAGCCGGCGCCCAGACGCTCGCCGCGTACAGTATGATCGGCTCTATTACAGCAACATAAATGGTCCTAGTGATCTCTGGCTGCAAACCCCAACTCACTTTTGCTGCCCTCGCCAATTGGTTGTAAATGTTTACAGCCTTCTGGCAGACATTCTCAACGTGGACTTTGAAAGATAGCCTGCGATCTATCGTGAGGCCAAGGATCTTTACTTTGCTGACGAGTCGAATGTCTTCACCCCCCATGGTGAGTACAGGTAGTTGAAATTTGAGCTTCTTCGTGACGACCATAGCATTTGTTTTGTGGGGAGCAAACCGAAGCTTGTTCTCCCGCCCCCAAAGATGTATTTTTGCGAGCACTTGATTGGCGATTTCTTCAATGTGTGTTATTGAAGTGCCCGAAAAAACCAAAACCACGTCATCTGCGAATGCTTGGACATGGACCTCCGACCCCTCCAGACTCGCTAATAGGGGATCCAATAGTAGGTTCCAAAACAAGGGACCACCAATGGAACCCTGTACGCAGCCTTTTGTTGTTACTCTCCTATGTTCTGCTCCAGCGTAACGCACGTTGACATTTCTATCTGCAAAGTAGTCATTCACCAAACTGAAGAGATTACATGGGCATTTTCTTTTGATTAACTGGTACTTAATGGCGGGCCACCATGCACTATCAAAAGCGCCTTCTATGTCCAATGACACCAAGAGAGCAATATTTTTGTTCTTTATTTCCTGTCGGACGTGGCTCACAAGATCAAACAGCGCGTCCTCCGTACTCCGCTGAGGGACGAAGCCATACTGGGTTGTTCTAAGAGTGGGCAGCATGTGCCATCTGATACGGCTAACCATGATTTTCTCCAGAACTTTTCCCAGTACGGGCAGGAGTCCTATTGGACGGTATGACTTCGGCTGGGTATAATCGGATTTTCCTGGTTTTCTTAGTATTATGACAGTTGCACTTTTCCAGGTGTCCGGGAATCGCCCCACAGCAAGGCACTTATTTAAGATCGCTAGAAGTAAAAGCCCGTCCACTTTCATTGCCTGTTCAACCACGTCCGAAGAAAAACCGTCTGGTCCCGGAGCCTTTCGGAAATTGAAAGAGCACACAGCCTCACTTAGCTCAGCCATTGTGAAGTAGGGATCCGCAATGACCACCGACCGTTCGCTCGGATGATGTTCTTCCACTGCGCTCCTTATTGTTGCATGTGCAGGAATATCGTCGGCGGTTTTATCTTCCGGAAAAAATGTCTGGGCAAGAAGCTCTGCTGACTGTGAAGGATCTAGAGATACTCCATTTTGAACCAATAATTTATCTTCCTGTTTAGTTGATGTCTGCCTTATTACTCGGTAAATCCCATCCCACATACTTTCGCTTGACTGAGTTGTGCAAAAGTCTTTCCAGCTGGTGGTTTGGGCTTTTTCGCTGCTTCTTCGTATTCCTTTTTGGATGCAAGATACTCTGCAATGACAAACTGTCGTCTTGAAGCAGCTGCACATTTTATGCGCCTCTTTTGGTCATTGTATCCTTTTTGAGAGCTCCAAGTTCCGGTGTCCACCATGGTAGTCCCACTTTTGTGGCTCGTCTTATTTTCGGAATAGCTTCATCGCATGATTTCTTAATAGAGTCTTCGTAGTCGCCAATAATGCCATCTAAGTCGTCTCTGTCGTTTGCGCCCTCAACTCTCTCCACTGTAAGTCGACAGTCCCGCAGTTCTTGCAACATTTTTCTTTGGAATCTCACCCAGTCTGCCTTTTTTGTATTATAAATACGCGTGGATGAGGTCGATGTATTGTTTGCTGCTTGACCAGTGCGGATGGTGAGACGCAATGTATTGTGGTCTGAGCTAGTCATTTCAGTATCCACCCTCCAGGAATCCATTTTGTGCAGGATATTTTCCGAGCACAACGTGATGTCCACTCTGCTCGAAAAAAGGCGGCCTCCTCTTAGAACCTCAAAGGTTGGTTCAGTTCCCGTGTTGAGAATGTGCATATGTTTGTCGTCGAAGAAACCAGCCAGTTCCGATCCTCTGTGGTCTTCATGAGAGCTTCCCCACCACGGGCTCCAGGCGTTGAAGTCACCTCCAATCACCGTCCTTGGAGTCCCAATACTTGTTAAGACGTGTGATAAGCGCAACAGATATGGGTCCAGGGCTTTGTCTCCTTCAAAGTATACGGAAATTACTCCCAATTTCCATTCGGAGAACTCGATAACCATTGCCACTATGTTCTCCGACTGAAGTGCCGGGTCCACTGTTTCTTGGAGGTCTGTGCCAAAAATTGCGATAGCAGACTTGACAGGGTTTGACCTGTCAACACCTTGATCATGCTGAAAGATTCGAACACCCGAGTAACGCGCCACTGATCCCTCGTTACCTGTATAAGGCTCTTGTAGCAATGCGATGCTTACCTTCTGTGATGCAGCTTCGGCTATCAGTTCGTCAGTGGCAAGCTTTTTTCGCTGCAGGTTTGCTTGGACCAAATGATGCATTTTTGAGCCCGCAGAGTCTTTTACCGCGGCTTGTACAATTGGAACGCCCTCAGCAATATGCTACACTGAGACGTGCTATGGCGTCCCACGTGCGCTTTATCGGGCAATCGTCGCTGAAGGCACTGTGGTCGGTGTGCTCTGATTTGTTTATCTTGCAGTTAATGCAGCACGCGGAGGAACCTGACTCATGCTGGTTAGGTTAGGTTAGGTTAGGTTAGGTTAGGTTAGGTTAGGTTAGGTTAGGTTAGGTTAGGTTAGGTT
>JAGTXR010000505.1:0-90512 GCA_022606575.1 Glossosoma conforme | reverse complement strand
AACAGGCACCATTCAGCAACTCGAGCCACCAAGTCAGCTGGCGGCACTAGTACCTGCACACACAACATGATCAACTGGAAGCTTCGTGGCCGTACACGGTTCATCTTTGATCAGACATTCGGTAACAATAATTATCAAAGAGAGTAAATAAGATGGAAAAACTATGAGATCTAAATATTATGAAGACAGCGATCTGTGACAGATGAAAAGGTCTTTTCGCACAAATATGTTGTGGAGAATTCAAATTAATTTTCATCATCTCTTCAATAAGCAAAGGGAGCAATGGTAACAGTTTCAGGTAAAATGTTTGCGTTTGTTGGTCTTACTGCAGGAGGTTGCTGGACTATTATTTTTTGCTAAGGCTGGGGCCACGGGGACCACTGAGGTGGGCCCCACTGCGGAAACCCCGGAGGGGTGAGCACACTGAGGACTGGGATTCGACTCCGCTCCAACTGTCTTTCCCTGTCCGGGGGGTCCTGATGACAACAACACACATATTACATATTAACTTCATTTTGTGAATACAAAACATTTTTTATATCAACACATACAAGAGAATATCAACTGATGGTGATAGTAATACATATGGCTAAGCCACAGGTTCCCAACCTTTTTTGGGTGGCGACCCGCGACTTCCATGCAATTAAAAATTATAATTAGGTAATTAATAAACAACAAAACTATTTTTTTTTGGTTTATTTTTATTTTAAATTATGGATTTTTTAATAATTCGATTATAGATATTTGATAATAATCACTTTCTTCCCCTGAAGCTGTGTGATGAAGTCTGTGATTTTGTATATTACAGGCACATTGGACTGACCTTGACTGTTCGGCATGATTCCCCCCTGCTGGCGAGCTCCTGGCGAGCCTTCGGGCTCCATCTCAGCGTCTTCATGTCTCTCGCCTCCGCGCTCACCCTCGTCACCTCCGCGGCCTGCAATGCAGAAAGAAATCGATAGTAAAATCTCTCCGTTCAGATTTTTCATACAAGAATGTACAATATAAATGGTTGTACAACAATTACACACAAGCTTAGAATGTGCGAAAAGTCAAACAATTAAAAACGTAGGCGTCTAAATTATACAGGAGGGTTGACTGTATAAGCAAATGTTCATTGAAACTTGAGCATACTAATAAATCTCACCTTCTGGTTTCCCCAAAGGCGGCATCTGTTGCTGGTGTCCCATGGGTGGCATCTGTTGCTGGTGTGGCGGCCCCATGGGTCCACCCGGTCCCATGAAGCCAGGACCCATCGGCCCCATCATGGGTCCTCCGGGACCCATCATCGGCTCCATCATGGGTCCTCCGGGACCCATCATCGGCTCGCCCGGTCCCATCATAGGACTTGCCCAAACTGGATTCCCAAGTATCGAGTGAGGCGTGTCGTAATTTGATATTTCAGTTCTGGAATGTTTCAAAATATTAAATACAAAAAAAGAATACAAATATTCAATGGAAGTTTCAGTTTCTACGTAATGTTTGATTCAAATAAAATATGTTTAATGAAAATGAAACATTTAAAAAAATAAAATAGTGAGAAAAAAAAGGGAGTTTTTTTTTGACCCACTTTTTTCCAACAGGTTGACTACAGAAGTGGTTAATTATGGCTGCCTTTTCTTCAAGCCCTCGGGCTCTCGCCGTTCCAGAAGGCCGTCGGTATATATATGTAGAAAGTACTCGGCGGAGCTGTAGATGGCGTAGCTGATATGGGATGAGGCGAGGGCCAAGGCGGCTGACAGAGTTTTACAGCTCGTGGTGTCCATTTGCTCCAGTTGAGGGAGCGTACATGGACGAACGAATGAATTAAATGTTGCTCAATTAATTAACTTTGAAAGCTTCGTTTGTTGGTAGTAAAATCTTCACTTTGACATATTAATTATACAATTTTTGAAAAATTTAAACTAATTGTTCTGGACGTGATCCATTAATGATAACTATAAGTAACTAAAGCGTAATCTGATCATAACAGCTTGTGTCAATAATAACCCCGGTCCGTAAGGGGATATTTTATTTTATTATTCATTCTCGGATGTGACAAAAGTCGAACTTCAAAAAAAAAACCTCAATATATTTAATTTTGTGCTAACCTGAAGTCGAGTCTACCTCCCCTGCCCTGTCGGAAATCGTCCTCGTAGCCGTCGTGCATATTTCCATATTCTGCGTTAATAGAGTTGATCCCGTCTTCCCACTGCTCGCTGCCATCTTTGCCAGACCAGTTGTATTCTTCACAGGCACGCCAGTTGCTTGCGGCATCCTGCCCCTCTCCATTGTTATACTCCTCCTCCATCGCGCGATTGTAGGATATTTTAATCTATTGACCGTCTTTTTGTGTGAGATATTTGTGAATAAAACTGCTCAATGTTGTATTAAGCCTTGTTTCGCGTCGCGGACGCCACTTAAACGACGGGGCTCGCAACGACCATGTTACCAGTAAACTAAATTTATACTTCTTTCTTAGAGCAACAAAATAAATGGTCAGCATCAAATCATTATTTTTGGCACGTTAATGTTTGTATGTTTAGGTTACGTTGAATTGGGTTAATAAAAATATGATAAACTTTTTCGATAATGAAAAAATATATAAATATTCTTACAGAAAATAAAACAACCAAAAAAATACGTCTTCTTAATAGTGTTAAAAATATTACGTTTACTAAAGAAAAAATTGCCGGATTCTTGAGTATTTATTTAAAGTAATGATATTTCACATGTTTTCTCAAAATGACTAATGTATTGTATGTACCTACATTCAACAATTTTAATTTATTTAAGATATGTTAAATTCCGGATATATAGTATCATAACATATACATAGTAAGGGATCATGATATATTGTCGTAACTAAGTTCCGAAAATTATTTCAATCTATCTATATCTACATATTTCATTCGTCGTTCGACCATTACAGAGTGCAGACGTGCTTTACAGTGGCTCCAATAAATTCGGAGTAGTGGCGTGTGTGCAACAATAATAATAAAAAAAACTGATTTATAATAATTTCTAGTGAACATCAAAGTGTGATTAAATGAATCAAGATAGAATGCGATGGAGATGGAAGATTTAATAATTAATACTAAAGAGCTGATCAATAAGATCACCTCAGCAAAAGATAATAAATTAAAAATTCAACTGGAAAAAAATATTCAAGAAATTGAAGAAATTACAAAAATCAAAAATTGACTTACAAGGAAAAATAATTGATTTACAAAACGAATTAATTAATAACAACAAGAAACAAATGAAAAAGATTGAAGAAATTATCTCTAAATCGAACATATCTTATGCAACAATCACAAAGAGTTCACCAAAAGAACCAACTAAATTTACAACGAAACAAGACTCAAAACACGCAATCATAATAGAGTCAAAAAAGAATGCTAGTGCTGAAATAGTTAAAACTAAAATAGCAAAAAAAATGTGAACCTAAACAAAATGAAAATGGGAATAATAAGTTTCAAAAAATCGGAGAAAAAAAAGAGTCTAATAATCTGCGCAACAAAAGAGGAAGCTAATTTACTGTGCAATGAAATAAATAAGAGAATCGGAGACGAGGTTACCGCTGAAGAAATTAAAAAGAAACAACCAAACTTAATTATTAAGAGACTACAAAAAGGCATTACTGAAGAAGAATTAATCAGTAACATAGTCAACCAAAACGGACTAAATGAAGAGGACGAGACTAAAATTAAATTAATCAAAGAAATTAAAATCAAGAAAAGCAACGATGGAAAAGAGTGGGATACCACAAACTATATCATACAGACAACTCCTTCGATTAGAAGACATCTGATAGAAAAAAAAAATTAACATAGGATACAACAGAGTCAACATTGAGGACTGCAACCCACTAATGCAATGTTACCATTGTCAAAAATTTGGACACACAGCACTACGATGTCTGGCCAAGGATCAACCACCAACCTGCTTGCACTGTTCACAAAATCACAACCACATAAACTGTAAAATTAAAGAGACACCAATTTGCATCAATTGTACCAATTCAAACAAATTTCACAAAACAAATTTACCCACTAACCACAACTCCAATAGTCACCAGTGCATGATCAGAGAGAAAATGCTTAAAATCGCAAACAGCCGGATTGATTTCGGTTGAATTCTGTATTTATTATCGAGGTTAATTATTCAAAGTATACCTACATCATTTACAATTCCTGTACTGTATTTACTATCGAGGTTAATAATATAAAGTATACCTACATCATTTACAATTTCAAAATTAATGCTTACCAACGAATGACTTTACTTGCAACAATATTAACAATAAAATTCAAATAAAAGAACTCATACATGACTCGATCAAAGATCTCAACCAATTAGTACAAAATTTTGAAAACACAATTACAACTTACCATATGAATAGATTTTAATGATATTATTTTATATTCTAAAAAATGTATATATGCAACACTTGAATCAAGGATGAATCCCACGTCACACACAAGATCTACCTTTAAGTGGCGTGGAAAGCGAATTTCCAAAAAAAAAAAAAACAACAATAAAAAAAAAAATGAATGTAATACTGTCAATTAAATCTTAAATGTACCCTATTATATTTGATTAAATAAAAAAAAAAAAATATATATATATAAAAATCAATTGCTGTTCGTTAGTCTGGCTAAAACTCGAGAACGGCTAAGCGGATTTATCTTATCTTGGTCTTGAAATGTTCGTGGAGGTCTAAGGAAGGTCTAAAAGGTGAGAAAAATTTGAATAATTGCCGGGAAAACCCTAAAAACAGCCCTTTTCTTTTTCCCATATAAAAGTCCCATATAAACAAGATCTATACACAATATCATCTTTCATATGCTTTATTCATTTCACGCACCGCGTGTTATTATGAGAACGCGAAGTGTGTACATATTATTTACCGCGCAGTTGACATGACACGCGTTAACATATTAAAAGATCTATACACAATATCATCTTTCATATGCTTTATTCATTTCACGCATCGCGTGTTATTATGAGAACGCGAAGTGAGTATAATATTTACCGCGCGGTTGACATGACACTTGATTGTTGATTCTACTTGATCTCTGTGATCTTTGACACGTGTCATCTTCTTATTCTTTTGTGTTATTTTTATTTTTTATTATTTTCTCTATTTATTGTATATTTATGTATACTGTATGTTTCTAAATATTTAAAAAAATTGGAATTTCGATTCTGTATATAAATAAATAAATAAATGACACGCTTTAAAATATCACTATTTACGATCCGCACACAAAATCAACTTTGATACACACAATTCAATTTGTGCGGCGCGCTTTGTGACCGAATAACGTTGTGTGCGCAGAGTGCTTACCGCGCACTTGACACAGTTTCTCGGTACGTGTTATCTAAATATCTATCTATATCTATATATCCATATATCTTTATATCTATATAACTCGAGAACGGCTGAACGGATTTGTCTTACTTGGTCTTGAAATGTTCGTGAAGGTCTAAGGAAGGTATAAAAGGTGAGAAAAATTTGAATAATTTCCGGGAAAACTCTAAAAACAGCCCATTTTTTTCCCCATGTAAACGTTTTCTAAATAAAATGTAGAGTCGATTTGAACTTTATTGCTATTCAATAAAGTTCATATTAAATTATAATCACTCACTGTTGTCTAAGAAATGTAGGTGTGTTAACCTAACTTCAAAGTCAATTTGCAATTTATTACCGCTGCACAAAGTTCAAATTCAATAATATCTATACAAAAAAGTCTTCGCGTGCGCGTTGGAGGATCTAATGTCGTGTTCCGAAACTCAACAAAAGTGATAATATCGCGAATGCGACCAAATTGTATAGTCACAAAATGTAATAGATCATTAGTCACAGATCACAGAACACACCCGTAAAAGAGGTTGATACTTTTAAATATCTCGGCTCTGTGATATCCTTAGATGCCAAAACTGAATCTGAGGTGGAGCATAGAATAAACACAGGATGGCTGAAATGGAGGTCTCTCTCTGGGGTTTTGTGTGACAGCAAGATTCCAGTTAGGATCAAAGGAAAAATCTACAAAACTGCTGTAAGGCCAGCTATGCTACACGGATCGGAGTGTTGGACCCCGCTGAAACGTGACTTGGATAGGATTCATGTGGCAGAGATGAAGATGCTGAGGTGGGCGGGCGGTGTGACTAGAGTAGACAGAGTTCGAAATGAGGAGTTCATTTCGGGTGGCCCCTATACCTTAAAAGATAAAGGAAAACCGCCTAAGATGGTATGGGCATGTGACACGGAGAGATGAGGACCACATGGTTAAGAGAGCCTTCAACATACCCATGCTGAGAAGAAGACCTGGAAGACCGCAGGCAACCTGGACTGTAACTGTAAGCAGGAAAGACTGACATGGCGAACGTGCACAAGGAGAGCCGACCCCAGATGATGGGAAATGGCTAGGATCAAGAAGAAGAATAAATATTAAGTTTTGTCACAAATTAAATTTCTGAACGCAACCATAATATTTGACATTAGATTTGACAACCAACTAATATGTCAATCCATCCTGTCGCACTTCAGAACACGGAAAAAAGTATTACGATACATATTGTGTTACGATATCTATGAGTGCGCGAGAACTTTCTTTACTTTGGTGATCCTTTTTGATAGTGACATTCCAAGTAATGTGCTCTTTGTTTTTGATATTTTGTGATAGTGACACTTTACTGCTAAGTGAGCGAGAAATTTTCTCACTTTGATTAATTACAATTTACGATGCCGAGGAGAAGACGACCTGACTTAGGTCATCGCAGTCAATCAAATGTGCGAAAAGCTACCTCACATGCTAACCGCAATGATGACCAGAGAGAGACAGATCAAGAAAATAGTCGTATTGCTATGTCAGAATTGCGTTATTTAGTGAGTGACAATGAAGTAGATAGGCTTAGAATGCAATGAGTTCGTGCACATCAAACACAACAACAGCAAGCACGACATAATGAAATTGAGCGAATCCGCAGACGCAGTGCTCCTGTGATTCTTGAACGAGCTGCATTCCACTATGATCCGGCAATTGATTATTGTGCCGACAAATCGGTAACAATTGGGGAAATGAAAATAATTTGTAAATTTTGTAAGGCGTTAAAATACACTGGTGAATCTACTGGATTATGTTGTGCTGGAGGCAAAGTGAAATTGCCACAGTTGGTCCCACCACCAGATCCTTTACGATCCTTAGTTTCTGGGATTGGAAATGATTCTAAGAACTTCTTGGCCAACATTCAGAAATATAACAGTTGAGAAATATATAAAATGCTTTTTTTTAAACACGGATTCGTTTTGTTTGTTTTAAGATTATTTTATACAAAAGTTTAGGTCTTTTATTTATCGATTGAGGCAGTACGAAGTCTGCTGGGTCAGCTAGTATTATATAACTTAAATGGATCGTTATATGTATAATGGTTAAAGTATTTACCATTTGTACATGTTATTAAAAAGAGGAGAAATGTTTTAATGATTTTATCGTTTTGAAAAGAAAAAGTAGGTATTTATAAATTGATCCTTATTTATTTTAGTTACTTGTAAAAAAAGAAAACCTTAATTATTCATGTGAATGCTCCATCCTAGTATTGAAAATTGGAATGAAGTGACTTACTGAAAGAAATTTTATTTATTTTTTCATATCCATTCAATATCGGAACTTTGGTCACCAGTTATTGCCGTCACTCAGTTCTGTCAGTTTCCACAGTACATGCTTCATCTCCAGCCACCTCTGCACTGAAACTCCATCAAGGAACATGTATGATTCCCGATAAACCCCAAGCCTGGGGAATCGAAGAGTTATAGTAACGGAGGCATATCTTGGGAAATTTATGTAACCAGATTTTTTAAGGTCGGATGATTAGCCCCAAGGCTCCTGAGACATAGACCATTTGGTCCTAAGAATCTGCTCCACCTGAGAAAACATATAAGGACCTGTTTAGTAATTTTCTAGTGGATCGCAAAGACTTCTTGTGGATTAAAATCTGAATGATGATTTATTTGAAGGTGTGTTTGAAACACAGTACACTCTCTTTGTGCGTTTTTTTTTGTGCGATTTTGAAGTTATGCGTTTTTTTTTTTTTTTAAATATATTTTTGAGATCATATGTGTACATACGTACATATGATCTCAAAAATATACAGTCCAACCCCTTATTAAACTACTCCGAATAACACGATGGATTGAAATATTGGCCCCCTATATTCCAACTTGCGCCGAGTGTTACAAGGCCGATTATTCATTTGACACGGTTTCGGCTGCACACACACAGCCGGACGGCCGGCCAAGCGGTGCATACAGTCAAACGTTGGCTAGCTAGGTGTATAAAAGCAATTAAAACGAATGAAATTGCAATAAGAAAATCTATTATTGATGGGACCAACATAAGTTCAAAATTATCATCATACACAAGAGATACGTTATTAGAAAAAACTAAACAAACACTAAGAATCTTTGTTGAAGATTTAACCAAAAAAAGAATCCCGATAAGTAGTTATTTACTTCAAGAAAAAGCACGTAAATTTTATGAAGAAATTGAAAAATAGGAGCCATTTACTGATCCATGTGCCAGGGGAAATACTTTTTTGTGCGTTTTTGTGTATATTTTATATAGCAGTTTTAAAGTTATGCGGTTCTTAAAATCAATGGAACGCATCTTCCCTTTTTGTTTGTAAATCATACCTTTTTTTGTGCGATTTTTTTTTGTGTGATTTACCACGGAGCGCATCTATCGCACAAAAAAATGTTTAGTTGTATATGGATGAGTGTCAAATTTGTTATTATGAATGGGATATAAATAAAAATATATATTATTAAAAACAAATGATTTTATTCACATTATTTCTTACATTCAAGCAAATCACAGGGATCCGAAAGAACATATATACATTATTTGATTCATATTTTAAAAGTAATTCCATGTCACCATCATTACACTATTCTTTCTTCATTTGAAATCTTTTGAATGCTGCTAATCAAGAAACGGACAAGTGCTTATATACATTTACAGCAGATCTAGAGAGTTCTTAAAACATATTTGGGTTTTTATAAAAATTATTTCATGCATATTTGACCTTCTGTCATTTTTAATGTATTTGTTAACCAATTTCTAAACAATTAATATGTATTGCAATTATTTTCTATTAAAAAAATCAGTTAATGTTGCATATAAAAAAATTGGAATTTCGATTCTGTAAATAAATAAATAAATAAATAGTTCTTAGATCGAATTATATATTCAGTTATAGATTCAGCTATTTTTGAACAATACAACAGTAAAATAAAGGTGAAATACAGGGCTGAACAATTCATGCAAAGCTAATGACATCAGCTTGATTCTTTGAAGTTTTGAAGTATTCGATTTCAAAAAAAGGAAAAACGAATGCCGCCCACTGATATTGACATTAAAAAAATATGTTGCCTTCCAGTAGGATAAATAATACTTCTAACTAGAATAAGACAAATATTCAAAAAAGTCATACAAGTCTTTAAACAAATCTATATATATAAAAATCAATGCCTGTCTGTCTGTATGTCTGTCTGTCTGTCTGTCTGTCTGTATGTGTGTCGTTGATGCATTCCGTTACCATTAACCCGATTGTGATAATACTTTGTCGAATAATTGCTGATACTAGAAAGAAAAAGATAGGATACTCAAAATTTGATTTAATAAAAAAATTAATTGAATATTTACGTAAAACATGTTTTCATACAAGACTTTTGTAATACAGAACGGCCAATTTAGAACATTGTGTTTCCTTAGCAACGCCGTAAGCAAAAATTCATTGACCTGAAGTTATTTTAAGTAGGTAATTTTAGTAGGTATTTTAAGTAGGTATTAACGTAAGGTACAGAATATTTTATA
Organism: Glossosoma conforme; assembly: GCA_022606575.1. NCBI lineage: Eukaryota > Metazoa > Arthropoda > Insecta > Trichoptera > Glossosomatidae > Glossosoma > Glossosoma conforme. Next base: position 80,652 of record JAGTXR010000505.1, on the reverse strand, counting down.
ATATAAAGGAAATTTTATAATATGTAGGAAACTTCTTCTTGATTTGAGCCGTGTGGTTATCTTTTGGTACCCAAACATAGGGTGGAGTGCGTCGTGGGTTGCATTGGTAAGCTCCTTCTTGGTAGTAACTTCTCGCCGTACGTTTGGTGGGGCAATGCCCGAGAGTTGATATAGCTTTGATATTGGGGTAGGTTTTAGGCACCCCGTAACCACCCGGCACGTTTCATTCAGAGCAATATCCACTTTCTTGGTATGGGCAGACCTCGCCCATACTGGCGCAGCATACTCGCCAGCAGAGAAACAGAGAGCTAGAGCACTTGTGCGGATCAGGTTTGGTTGGGCTCCCCACTTCGTACCTGCCACTTTTCGGAGTAGGTTGTTTCTGGTGGACACCTTTTGCTTAACAGACTGACAGTGTTTCTGATAAGTGAGGGTCCTATCCAGCTTGACCCCTAGGTATTTAGGTGTGTCGCAGTGCTCTAACACCAAGTCGTTCCAGGTAATGTGCAGCTTTCTCTTGGCAAGTCTGTTATTGAGATGAACGGTGCAGACTTGGGTCTTGCTTGGGTTTGGCTGTAGTTGGTTTTGGTGGTAGTACGAAGAGAGGGTGGTGAGTGCTTTAGTAAGCTGGGTTTCTACTTCCTCGAAAGAGACCCCTTGTGCTGTGAGTTCTCAAAATTCAAAATTATACCAAGTCATCTGCGTAGATGAAGGACCTGGTATTGTTCAGTATTGGCTGGTCGTTTGTGTAGACATTGAAGAGTAAGGGCGCTAACACGCTTCCTTGAGGCAGTCCATTTTTGTTTGTGCGCCATCTGCTACGCTTACCTTCATGATCAACATAAGATCTACGGTTCTGTAGCATAGTTGCTATTATATTAGTAATAGTTGCATCATGGGTAGTTCTGTAGTTTAAGCAGCAGGGTTTTGTGGTGGACTGTGTCATAGGCAGCGGTTAGGTCTACAAAGGCTGCTCCCGTTATTTGTTTCTTCTCAAACCCATCTTCGATGTGTTGTGTGAGGTTCAGAATCTGCCCAGTGCATGATTTTCCAGGGCGGAAACCAGCTTGTTGTGGGATGAGAAGCGGGTCTATAAGGGGCGCTAGTCGGTTGAGAAGGATTCTCTCCAACAGCTTAAACAAATGACAGAGCAAGGAGATTGGACGGAAATTCTTTGGGTTGTCTGGGCTTTTCCCGGGTTTAAGTATTGCGATTACTCTTGACTTCCTCCATATTTTTGGTATATGTTGAGTACTGATACAATTATTTAAAAACAGGAGAATCCATTTCTTTGTCTGTGGTCCAAAGTGTTTTATTTGTTCCGTCCTTATGTCATCCAGTCCTGCGGCTTTCCCATTCTTCATTATGCTCACTGCTTTGTCGAGTTCAAGAATGGTGACTGTTGCACTCAGACCTGTATTAGCGGTCTCGGCGGTACATTTATTTTTCATTTTTATGTTCCTCCTAGCACATTGTTGCGTACGTCGTTAGTATTAAGTTATTGTCTGTCTCTCTATCTATTAAATGTTTGAAATATATATAAATAAAGATTGTAAATTTGGTATATGCACTCTCAAAGTTGCGAGGCGCGCGTCTGGGAGCTCCCGAGCATTTATGCGTCGACCCACGCAGGATCCTTGCGGCGAAGCGCTAATTCAGCCGCGAGCCGAGCGCGCTGATTGGTCGACGTCCCCCCCCTCCGCGCGCGCCTCCCGGAGAGATTGTTGTATAAATATAAGTCAGAAAACCAAAATAAATCAGTATAGATTTGACTCTCTTATGTTTCACTTCTACCTCCAACCCTCGTCTGGACTTCCCGCCTGCTGCCTACTCTGGAGAATGAGCCTGCCCGCCTACTCTGGAGAACTGGCCAACTAGCTGCCTTACAATCAGCTGGGAGGGGATCGATCGAAGAGAAGAGCAGAAGACCGCAACACGCCCGTAGAGCGGATCGACCAGCCCGAGAGCTATCGTCTACACACATTGTTCCATTTTTGTGGGCTTTCCATTTAATAGAAGTTGGTGGGCGATTTGGTCTGCGGTTATATTTGAGAGGTTGTGTTTCGGTTGTTTTGGGTCACTGTTCAGGGTTTAAAGTAATCTCCATGCCTTATGGCTATTTCTTGAAAGATCTAGCTCATTTAGCATGGCTGCCCATTTCTCTCTTTTATTTTTTGACAGAGCTTCCATTAAACCATTCCCAGCAGAAACAGTATTGAAGTTGAAAGGGTCCTTCTCGTACAGCTGGGTATAGTCGTCAAGTAGCCTCTTTGCTCCTTCTTCAGTCCCTGATAGGTGATGAGGTGTGAATATAATCGGTACTTTTTAAAGGATTCCACACTCTTGTAAAACACATCAACGTTAGTAAAACAAATGTACAAATTAAAAAAAAAACATTTATTGTCATGTTGAGTTAAGTTTTACAAATATAGATATTTTTCTAACATCCTCGCTAGACAGCAGCGATAAGAGAAGACCAATGTACTACTTCAGCATCATTACTGCCATGATGCTCAGCTTTCAACGATTCTCTACTATATTTGATTTCAAGGTAGAGTATTTAAACCCTTTCGCATCGGTTGTCGGCATATGCCGTCATAAGATTCCCCGACCGTTGACTTCGGTTAATGTGATAAATCGTTTTGCTACTTTCTTAGAATAGTTTTTACGAATCATCTGATAGCTAAAGGATACAAGAACTAAAGTGATATATGGAAATAGACCAGATAAGTACATTTATGCTTCAAATACTAGTTTTATAATTGACAGTATAATTTGTATTCAAACCGAGCCATAATCAAAGGGTTAACCACACAGAAACCCCACCAGGAAAATAAGTCATGAGGTATTATGCTGTTATCCAACGTAGCTCTGTAATTCAAAGCTCCATCAAATACTTTCTAAAGACAACAGTAATATACACTGGGGTGGCTTGCAAAATAGGCAGTTATTATGCTCTCCTGCTTATAAGCGTACCTTGTCTGGACTATATAGTGTACATACTATAAATATCACAGCCAGATCAACTGCAAGGAAGATTATCCTGACATGACTAAGATGAAGAATATTGTTTGATTGGTTTGCAATTACAAATACTGTAAAGTCTCCTTAATGTTTTGCCAAAGTATTGACATCATGCAGCTGACGAGTCCAGTATATTAGATACTGTATAGAGATGGAACTGAGTAAAAATATTGAATATATCTATCATATATTAAAAGGAATTGGATGATAAAGAAGATATTCTTACGAAATGAAAGGAACTATCTGCTGATTACTAAATAAGCAGATAGTCTGTCTCAAATGATAGGATAAGTTGAAATATCACATAAATATATAAAATTTATTTCAGTGTTACTATGGTGAGACTAGTTGGGGGTTTACAGTTGTGTCGCAGATGTTAGTGTGGTTAAAAGAAGCGTAAGATTCGGTATATTTCTTTAGACTAGTGTGTATGTGGATGCATCGTATCCCTTGGCTGTCATTTGATCGTCCACCCAACCCCTGAGAGCAGAGACGCTGGCGTAGGCTCCGGGGACGCCCTTAGTGGCGCAGCCGATGCCCCACGAGACGATGCCAGCCTGTTCATAGCGGCCGCCCCCAACAGGGCAGAACAACGGAGCACCCCCATCACCCTGCAAACAACAACAAACTTAGGTTAGGTTCAATCAATTTAAAAGCCAACAAACTTAACTATTTAGGTGGTGGCTTTATGGGCACCACTCCTTGGCTAGAGGGATTAGAGCCCAAACTCCTAGTAGCAGTAGACTCTGTGTGGCCTTCTGAACCTATCTATACTGTCATTCTTCTTCGTAGTATCAATCCGGTGGATTGGTTTGCAGCAACAGAATCTTGCATCTCGATCTCCACTCCTCTCAGTCCTCCGCAACCCTCTTCAGCTCAGCATAAGAGCTACAACTCATGTCTAGGGCACCCTCTACAGTTTCTACCCTAAACCATCCCCTCCACAATATCGTGAAGAGAACCACTGTAGCGTATGATGTGACCAATTCATCGGGCTCGCCTCCCTGAGATGGTTCTTACTAGGTGCTTATCTCCTTGATTATCCTGATAACCGTGGTAATGACAGTAAAAAAGCTTAAGTGAACCAAGTACACGTGTGTTCAATTGATTGCAGCTTAGACATAAGAGTGTCTTTGGTCCCTGATGGAATCCCCTGATCGGATGGTTAGGGGAATCAATGTCTTCGCGCAGTTCTCACCATCAACAGCTCTAAACGGCTGAACTTATTATTATTAATTTTTGTTTTACCTTTTCACTGTTTCTTTAATTTTCTGTGTTTTTTAAATTGTCTAGTGTTAAGTATGTTAACAAGGTTTAAGTTTTTACTCATGTAAAAAATAGAATCCTTTTTAAGGATTCTATAGAATATATATCTTAGTATTTAAAATAATATTTATATATATATATATATATATATATATATATATATATATATATATATATATATATATATAATAGTAATATTAACCAATAAAATAATGTAGCTTAAGTAAAAGATAACTGTCTGTAAACTTAATATTTATACTCAATTTATAATACTATTGTTACGGACGTCCGACTATGTAGAAATAAGTTGATTATTTAATTATTTAGCTTCTAGGCGCCCGGTACTGTTAGGCGGTCTGTCGAGCCTGAATAAAGAAACATTCATGGTTAAGGCTCGACGACCGCCGTACCGCGCAGGCACCGAAATAGGATATAGGTAAACTTGATAAATTGGATATATGTACACAATACAAATTACGCTCTCGAAGTTGCAAGACGTGCGTGTGAGAGCTCCCGAGCCTCGACGCGTAGACCCAGGCAGAAGGCGGCCGGCGACGCGCTAAATGGGAGTGCGCTGATTGGTCCGCGTTCCTCGCCAGGGCGAGCCGCCCCGGGTGGGTCATGGTATAAATATACGTATAGAAAACCAAAATAAACAGAGTTGAAACTACTTCGGACTTTTACTACTCTCCCGCCTTGGACCCCCCCTGGACTTCTCGACGCTTCCGGCTCTCAGCACTGGACGGATAACCTGCTTTGGGATAGCAGACTTCGTGCCGGCCAGCAGAGCGGAACAACAGCTGCCTTACAACCAGCTGTCCGGGACCTGAGCCGAGAAGACAAGGACCCGCACCCACCGCCAGTAGAGTGGTTCGAACAGTCGAGGCTGACTGGTCGTCTACAACTATGTACTTGCATCTCAAGTTAAATAAAGATTTAAAAAAATAAAAAATAAATAAGATTGTCTTTATTTATTAGACGAATTGTTCTTTTTTGCAACGTGTCATTTAAATCTGGATTGTAAGATTGGAACATAACTTGTGAGTCTGGAAGCTTCTATTGAGAGAAAGACTAATGTTCACTTACCTGGCAGGTATCTCTGCCCTGACCTCCTGCACACATGAAGGTGTTGTGCAGACGGAACCTTGCCCCCAGCCGGGTTCCCTTGAAGCTAGTCTGGCAGCTTGCGTGATCTACAGCGTCCAGGATGACCTTTTTCATGATGACAGAATACCGACCACTGGCACCTGAAATTATATTAATAATATTCCTTTAATATCTGATCTTCCTTCTCTTTACGTTCCAGTAACAAATCACCAAGGAAGGCAACTCGCTTATAGTGTACTAACATCAACGAAAGTAGTCAATTTGTTGTTGCACTATGTGCTGCATTAGTCGCGAGAAGGTTTTCAGCCACTTTCAAAATGTTTGCTTTTTGTGAGGGTACTTTGAGATGTGTCCCATCCGAAAATCAAAACGGGACGTGAAAGAGGTGGGTACAGTGTGTAATATTTGATAAAGTGTGTGAAGATCGAGCATCAGTAGGATAAGATGATCAAAAATGTTTGGTTACACACAGAACTCGTCTAGAGATATTCACTTGTAATGATGCTATTCATCAAAATTGGTGATAGATGACTTATATTTGTTTGTTTTTTTTTTTCGTTTAACAAGTGAAGGATTGAGAAAGGCTACAAGTTAGTTGACACTGCATTCTCTTAATAGAGAACTTATCTTATCAAAAATGGCAAATGATATAGAAATCCAATGATGAGATTATTCCAGCACTGTCAGTTTTATTATGTTTGTGCTTACATAAAAAAGGAACATAATTGTGTTAATACTATATTTTGAATGTTATTTACCGAAGTTAGTTTTGCCCCATCCCGCGGCCAAACAATTCTTGGCAGACTCGAAGCTCTTACCGAGAGACGGCAAACACATCTGTAACAAAATCAGCTGATTGGATGTGATGCACTCATTTCTCAGACAAATCGCCAACTCCACCAGTAATATAACATTTTATGGTTCCATGGGCCTGACATTCTGTCAAAAAATTCTCTAAATAAATGAGTTAAAATCAGATAACGAAAATTTTACCACATGTATTTTATTATTCAAAAATTTGTTCCGCTGTAATAATAAAAGTTATAACATAAAATTAATAGAATAAAACACAGAGAAAGCTATAAACAAAGATCAGATGTGCCAAAGATGACAAAGATCTATTTCTTTATAGGAAAATAATGCCATCGACAAAAAAGGAAAAGGGTCGAGGTGTGCTGGTAGCACATTTAGAAGCACCATCCCACTTGGTGCCTTTCTAAACTGAGTACTAGAAACTATACAGGTATAGGTACCAACTAGAATTGATAATAATAAGTGACTGGACTGCACTTTACTCGCCTCATATCTGCATCACACCGGAGGATAGTTAAGTCTCCTTGATGATGCGCTCATTCAGATTATGATAAGTCCAGTGGGAGTCCCCTGGGAACAATTGTGGCCAATGCACAGAAGTGCAAAAAGATAGAACCCGTGAAAGAGATTAAAATCGCATTCACAGGTTGTAAAGAGATGGAGATGGACGATAGATTCTCTCACCGAAAATACGAGCAAAGATTGTAAATGGGTAGAAATTTTATTTAGTGGCCACAAAGTCTGCATGCCCGATAGGGCCGAAGCGATTCCCTAGAACTGCATCGAAAAGGACTCCTCCTTCTAACAAGGAGAATTGACAGTCCCAGAGAATGTGCTCTGATGTCTGGAAGGGGGCACCACAGGGGCAACTAGGGTTTGAAACTAAATTAAATGAGTATAATCTGCCATTAAAAGCGCCATGCCCAGTCATTAGTTGGGTAGACTAGTGATCAGGGCGTATGCATTTGCTAAATAATAAGTGTCTAAAAACATGAGTATACCTCTCCGGGACGTAAAAATAAAATTGGAGGATCCTAATGACGTGAAAGCCACAATTCCAAATCTGGCCGTAAGACCTTACAAAGATACAGAAGGAATGCATCTTTAAAAGTAGCTATTTAACTACGAATACAAAGAAGCATCCCTTGAAGACGTGGACGACGTCGATGGCGTTAGTCCCGGCCATCATCAGGTCTTCCTGGGTGCAGCTATTCGGGCACAGCGCACACTCCAGAAGGTGTGACAGGGTCTGCTCCACGCCGCAGTCACATTCAGTCGGTCCGCTGTAAAACTGCCAGGCTTTCATTTGTGTCCTCGTCTTGCGTACTCCGGTCTGTTAAGCGACCTCCATATATTCCACCCCTGGTCATGTCCAGAGGCTAGGACCTCTTTCGGGGCAATCCAAGTATTTCCCTCAGTTGCGCTTCTGCACATGTTCAGCCGCAGGGTGGCCTCAGGTATTACCAGTTTCATTGTCGACTGTAGGAAATTTCTTCTTGATTTGAGCCGTGTGGTTATCTCTTGATACCCAAACATAGGGTGGTATAATGTAAGGATTTCTTTGGCATGAAAATTGGAAAAGGCAAAGCGATAGAAGCAGAGAACGGGAAAATACTTTTTGAGGATACACAAATAGGGGAGAGATGGAAACAGTACCTGGAAACACTATACAACGGAAGTAATGATACCAGCTTTGAGAGTGTGATAGAAAACGAAACTGATGTGGACGCCGATGATTTGGGAGACCCAATTATCCGAGAGGAATTTGACTTCGCATTAAAAAAGCTCAAAGATGGAAAAACACCAGGGATTGATGACCTACCCGCTGAACTAATAAAATCGGCAGGAACCGGAACTCTAGATGCTCTGTTCACAATGACTCAGATGATTTATAATACAGGAATAGCGCCAGAAGACTTCAAAAAGTGTGTAATTGTAACTCTGCCAAAGAAGCCCGGAACAACAAAATGTGAACAACACCGAACACTCAGTATTCTATCCCATGCATCCAAAATACTGACGAACATAATCCTACATAGAATTGAACCAAAAATTGAAAAGACTCTCACTAGCGATCAATTTGGATTCAGAAAAAGAATGTGAACCAGAGAAGCAATCTTATCTCTGCGTATGATCTTGGAAAAGAGGATAAAAGTGGACCAAGATACATATACTGCCTTCGTGGACATTGAAAAAGCATTTGATAAAGTAGATTGGGAGAAGCTCTTCGATGTAATGAAAGAAATTGGAGTCAAATACAAGGAACGAAGACTCATATTTTCACTTTACAAAGAAGAAGCTGCCATAATATCACTCGGAAATGTCCAAAAGGAAGCAAAAATACGTCAAGGGGTAAGACAAGGATGCTCTCTGTCGCCTGTACTCTTCAACGTATACATACAAAATGCAATTAATAACATCAGGGAAAAAATGGGCCATAGAGAGGGGGTTAAAATACATGGCCAAAAGATTGATATGATAAGGTTTGCTGACGACATTGCTCTGATTGCTGAAACTGAAGATGAACTCACTGAAGCGCTGACATCCATGGAAAACATATTTAATTCCAACTACAATATGAAGATAAACAGCACAAAACCAAAGTCATGAGAGTAAGCCGCAATGAGCAGCAGAAAATTAACATATCAATGCTAGGAGTGCCCCTAAAAGATGCAAAAGAATTTGTATACCTTGGAAGTACGATCACCTGGGATGGCAGAACAAAAAGAGAAGTCAACAGTCGAGTACATCAAGCAAGGCTAGCTTTCAATAAAAAGCCAAAATTCTTGAGTCAAAGAATATTACTTTAGGGCTCCGCAAGCAACTTGTCAAAACACTTGTTTGGAGCATCTTAATGTACGGCTGTGAGACATGGTGCTTATCTGAAAGTGATAAAAAAAGACTAGAGGCCTTTGAGATGTGGTCGTACAGAAGAATTCTCGGAACTTCCTGGAGAGACCACGTCACGAACAATGAGGTTCTCAGGATAATCAAGGAAGATAGGCACCTAATAAGAACCATCTCAGAGAGGCGAGCCCGATGGATTGGTCACATCATGCGACACGATGGTCTTCTTCACGATATTGTGGAGGGGATGGTTGAGGGTAGAAACTGTAGAGGGTGCCCTAGACGGGAGTATTTACAGCAAGTATTCGAGGACATGAATTGTAGCGCCTATGCTGAGCTGAAAAGGGTTGCGGAGGACCGAGAGGAATGGAGATCGAGATGCAAGATTCTGTTGCTGCAAACCAATCCACCGGATTGATACTACGAAGAAGAATGTAATGAGTTAACTAAATTGAATGGATACTAGTAGTTTGTTTCCTTACCGTGTTGACGTTATCTGCGAGCGTGACCGGCTCGCTCAGGAATATAAGGCCTATGTCGCTTGCCAGTGTGTTCTTGTTGAACCTCGGGTGGATGGCCAGAGACTCGACAGACCTCTCCTGGTTGGGAAGCCTCTCCTTGGTCGTCTGAGTGTCCCACTCTCCTAACCTTACTTTCATCTCAAACGCTCTCCTTTCGCCGGCCAATGCTCCGCTACCGTTCTGTCTGAAATTCAAAATAGTAACACTTTAAAAAAATGCTTTTTATTTTTTATATTAACGCATGCTGGAGAGCACAGCCGGTCAAGACCAGTGTACTCTATGATGTTCAGCCAGGGACTGGACGTTGCATGCGAAAACGTGTGTAATGTTCGTGTTTGTGTGTGGGTTAGAGAGATTGCAAGTGAATGACTTGTTGCGCGGCCTCAATGCAACCTTGCCTCGCCAAAGGGTGGGGACCGACTGATGATCTCCGCGCTGCCCCGCTTCCGATAGCGCCATGAGCGGTGCTAGTTTTGATTATATATAACACACCGGTCAGCGGAATCCTTCAAAATGACAGCACGGCGCACATAAATGCACGACAAGCGACCCGAAATAAAGAGATAAACGATCGTATATCGAGGTTTTCAGTAACAGTAAGCAAGGACGACATCATGCTGATGTAATACTTTATGTAATACTTACTCGAAGAAGCAGTGAGCGGCTGTAAGCACCACTCGCGGGTGTATGAGCGAACCAACACACAGAGAACTACTGTCAGCAACCTTCAAGATAGCCGCCGTCCACGGGAACTCGCCGAACTCTGCCTCGTTGCTCTGGGAACATACAGAATATTCAGTATTAGGCTATGACGGCACGACTAAGGGAGCTGCTTCTAGTAACCAAACTAGTCCATACTACTCTGGAGACAGACATACAGACAGACATTTATTAATAGGCTATGACGGCATGACTAAGGGAGCTGCTTTTAGTAACCAAACTAGGCCATTCTACTCTGGAGACAGACATACAGACAGACATTTAGTAATAGGCTATGACGGCATAAAGCTATGACCGCTGTGGTTCTCTCTACTCTGTTTACCGCAGCTTCGCCGGGTAAGTTTAATATGTAGTTCTAAACGATCTTTTAGAACCGCGTTAGCCCCAGTGCTTGAAGAAAAAGCTGCTATAGTTTATCCTCTTTTGCAACATCTCGAGTACACGTAGCATGAAAGTCTGCTTTGTTCGATCTTACATTTTGTCATTCCTCTAGAAAAAAAATCAAACCATTGTACCCCTAGTATACCCAGAAAACATTATACGGCTGCATCGGTTCTCAGTGAGTTGCCAAGATTCACAGCCGTAAATAATACAACAATAGAGAATCATAAGGAACATATTTTAAGTCTTGTATATTACAATGTAGGTCAGATTAGGTTAGGTGAGGTCAGGCTAAGATTACAGTTCAGGTAAGGTCAGGTCAGGTTTACAGTTCAGGTAAGGTTACAGCTAGCTACCCACCGTGGCGCCCCCGACCGTGAAATCCACGCCCATCTCGTTGCGCACTCCACATCCCCGAAGTCTCTCGGGATGCTCGACAATCTGCACGGGGTTAGAGGCCTCCCTGGGCGCTTTGCAGCAAACCTCCACAGACTCCTGACAAGATGCCTCATTGAACCTTCGAAAAGACAATTATATATATATTAGCGATTACACAGATTTATTTAAAGCCCATTATTTAACCCATGAATGCGATTATATATAATCTCTTTCACGGGTTCTTTCTTTTAGCACTTCTGTTCAGTGGAGACAATTGTTCAGAGAGAACTCCCACTGGACTTATCAGTTGCTAACTGATCATAATCTGAATGAGCGCGTCATCAAGGATACTTAACTGTCCTCCGGTGTGATGCGGGTGTGAGGCGGGTAAAGTTATGATCGTTTTTAGAGGTATGATCGGCATCTAAGCCGTACGTGTCACATGAGCGTGACCAATCATCTTCTCGGCGCTTCCGGATCTCAGCACTGGACGGATCATCTAGTTCGAGGAAGCAGACTTCATCCCAGCGAGTAGAGCAGAACACAGCTGCCTTACAACTAGCTGTTTGGGAAGTTGAGCCAAGAAGACAAGGACCCACACCCACCGCCCGTAGAGCGTTTCGAACAGTCAAGGCGGACTGGTCGTTTACATTTGGTCCTTCGAACTGGATTCATGTCTTCTGTGGTGAACTCACTTCCTGCTCGACGCCCGTCAACCGCTCCCCAAAAAGTCTGCGTGCCCGATAGGGCTGAGGCGATTCCCTCAAACTTCATCGAAAAGAACTCCTCTTTCTAACGAGAGGAACTGACAGTTACCGGACGGATTATGGCTGCGAGGCCCGGGCTGCCTTTTGCAGCCAGAGAACAAATGGCCGCAGGAGAAGAAGATGGTCGCGCCGGCTGATGACGTATTGGAGTCTAAGCCACCACGATACTTCGTGGGGCACTGCGTCGTATTGGAGAGACTTGCCGAGCGTGTCACGGTTTTCGTCATGGACTAAACTGCTTAGGACAACCGCATGGGTTATGCGATTTGTCGATCGCTGCCGGAATCCCCGACGTAAAGAAGAGCCGACCCGATGCCTGAAACCCGAGGAGAGTTCGAGCTCCGGGCGGAAGAGATCATCAACGCCGAGATGATATGGGTACGTCTTTCCCAGAGGCGCGCTTTCGGTGACGAGATGGAGATCCTGTGATGGGGGGAGCCGCTCCCGCTCGGCGGGCGCCTGCGGGCATTCACGTCGTACATGGAGAAGGCGTATTACGAATGAACCCGCGCCTGCAGAAGACGCAAGAAGAGCCTCCACTGGTGCTGGATGGCGGTGACGAATACGTGAAGCTAATGTTGGCTCACCAAGACAGCGGGACACCCCGGAGTAGAGCGATCTTTGTGGTATTAAACCTTCGTATGGCGAGAATTGTGGTATTAAACCTTCGTACCGCTTTGCGGACCATTGCGAAGCAGTGGTCTAGATTTCTTCGGGCCCATGACGGTGACGATTGGAAGGCGTCATGAGAAGAGGTATGGCGCACTCTTCACTTGCATGACCACGTGGGCGGTACACATTGAGCTGGCATGCACACTGTCCGCAGATTCAGCTATAATGGCTTTAAGGAGATTCGGAGTCATCGGAATGTATTTTATTCCGACAACGGGACCGATGTCGTGGGCGCGGACCGCGAGATGAACGAGGCCGTTAAAAACTTACGACACGATGCTAGCCTGCTACAGTACACGGCGGGGAAAAGAATAGTGTGGAAATTCATTCCACTGTCGTCTCTGCACTCTGGAGGCGCCTGGGAGCAGCTGGTCCGCTCAGTGAAGAGGGCATTGGCCGCCACACCCAAGGAGAGGTCTTCGAGGGAGGAGACGCTTTTGACCGTGCTAGGAGAGGCCGAATGTACGATCAACAGTCGACCTCTGACACACGTATCCGTCGACGGCGGAGACGAAGAACCCCTGACCCCGAATCACTTATTGATAGGGTCAGCGAGTGAGAAGACGACCCTGGTGAGGTACGATACGGAGAAGGAGAAGATGTGCCTTAAAAAGCAATGGCGGGCGTCGCAACAGATGGCAGATGCATTATGGCGTCGATGGGTGCGGGAGTACTTGCCGACGTTGGCACAACGGCCAAATGGGAGGAGATGGCAGCAAGGCGGTCATTGCCGAGATCTAGGCAACCATGAGTCAGCTTGACCTGGACGTGATGCATTCTACAAGAGCAGTACTCCAGAGAAGGCTGCTCTTGGGGCTTGGGCCGGACGTCAGGATCGCCGAACGGGGAGCCTCCCCTCGGGCTGCGGTGATCGTGTGGAACCCGACGGCGAGGGTACTGCTGCTCTCCCAACCAACACCAATGCGGCGTGGAAATCCAATGGGATAACATCCCCTCTCTCTATGTCATATCGGTGTACTTTCAGTACTCAAAAGACACTGAATACTTCTTACCCCCACTCGAGCACACTCTCACCTGCCTGAGGGGCAAACCTTTCGTCAGAACTCTGGTGCGACCGACTGGGAGAACGGACTCGCAGAGGCCGAGAACCAGATCAAGCGCAACTGGAACACTTTATCTATTTATTTATTTATTTACAGAATCGAAATTCAAATTATTTTTTTTACAAATATTCAGAAAAATAAGTATACATAACTATACAAAAAAATTAGAGAAAAAATAAAAAATAAAAATTACACAAAAGAATAAGAAGATGACACGTGTCAAAGATCACAGAGATCAAGGAGAACAATACCATCGACAAAAGAGGAAAAGGATGTAAGAAAAGGATCGAGGTATGCTGGTAGGCCATTTTATCTAAGCCAGTTTATCTAAGCCAACTAGCTTTCTGTGACAAACTCCCCCCCAGCATTCCTACCTTCTCGTCTCACGGGGCAGAAGAGTTTCCTATAGACGTCACTCTCACTAACCCCTCCTTCTCGCCCCTTGAAATTGAAAGATGGCAAGTGCATGCCAACGCCACCATCAGCGACCGCCGGCTCATCAACTTCTCCGTCTCCCCGCGAATCCCCACGCAGCCGTCCTCCCGAAATTCTTCTCTTCTGGGGTACTACAAATCCCCAAGGCAGGACGACGCCTGGGAGGGATTCAGGGCCGGCCTCAGAGAACGTTTTGACCGCCTTGTAGAAAAGACCAACACTGACAGCGGAAAAGAAGCAGCTGAAGCACTGCAGGAGACAATCCTGCTGACAGCGGACGAAATTATGGGGCGGAGCGGAGCCCATAAAAAGGCAACTGCAGCATCGTGGAACCGAGACTAAGACAATTGGAAGCAGAAAGTCGCACGTGTGAGGAGGAAACTCCAAAGCACTGCGTCGGGCAGATACTGCCCCTGCCACCTAATCAAAGCCGAGCTTGACCGCCTGGTGTCTGAGTCCGGTCCACTCACCCGTTTCTTTCCAACCCCATCCCACCACCTCTCCCCATCACCCACAGATGACTCCCACCACGCACAAACCGACAACACCAACAACACGAACTCTCCAGGACAACAATGCGCACGCTGCAACACATCCCACATTTATACTGCCCTTGGCGTAACCCCCGCGGAGTTCCAGGTACTCTTTTCAGATTGTGTATGCGGGAGTACAAGAAGAGGATCTTCCACCGAAAGAGAGGCTTGACGAGAATTCGTAACTACCTTGGCGAACCCGGATCCCTGGGGTGAAGCCTACCGCATGATCACGTCTGGCTCCAGGCTGGGCGAGATCCTTGATGGGATCAACCGCCCCGGGGGTGCGGGCACCACTTGCATCTTGGAGGAAACAGCCGAAGCCTTTCTCGTCGCGCTCATTACCGTGGACAACCCCTCAAAGGACAGTGAGCAAGACATTTAAGCCCACACCTTCACCTCTCTCGCACTGGAAACGCCCGTGTTGACTCCAGGAGATGCCCAGAGGAATCGGTCCTCAGACCGCCCCTGCTGCGAGGCCCTACCGCTGCCCTCCGGCTGCGAGATCAGGGCCTACGCGGACGACGCCTTGCTGATGGTGGAAGTGCGATCCCGCTCCGAGATCGAGCTCTTATCCAAAACCTCTCTCGACTCCATAGCATCCTGGGGAAGCAATAACAAACTCTCCTTTGCCCCCCACAAAACAGAAACCATCCTCCTCATGGGTAAATTTGACCCCTAACGCCCTCCTATAATAAATTTCCAGGGGAAAAGAGTCAAACTGGCCCATTCCGTTGCTTACCTGGGAGTCACCTTGACTCCAAACTATCCTTCCTGGCTCACACGAAGGCGTTCACTACCAAAGGCAGCAATGCCTACGGAAAAGTCACCCGCCTCTCTCACTCGGAGTGGGGCCTGCGAAGTCGTGCTCTGCGAATACTCTACGACTCTGTCTTTCTGGGCACGGCGAAGCAGTCCGGCCGATTTCAGGCCCGGTCGGATACTCGGATATTGTTACCAGCAGACAGAAATACTCAGTCTTTAGGCGCTTTTGCGCCGCAGCTAGAAAAAAAATGGTTTAAGGTGCCGTAGGGTCTAGCCGTAAGCTGGTACTGGTCGCGCTCCAAACGGACTCCAGGGCCTAAAGACGCAAAGTCCCCCACCAACCGTTCACAAACCACGTCGCTCCATTACTCAGATTAATCTCGTACCTGATGTCTATGACCCCGAAGCCGGTGATCGCGCCGTTATCAGCGATGGTGTTGGTAGCGGAGTCGCACAGGTAGTAAGGCACGCAGGTGCAAGTTTCCCCGTCAGGTTCCACAAAAGAGGTCGGCGCTGTCGTCGGCTGAACGGTCACCTGCAAGCATCATAACGGCACGTGAACATTCGGTGAAACTATGCAACAAATGAAGCTGAATTTAGCAGCAAAAATACCCTGCCAGCAATTTTCTTTAATAACAGCGCGACCTCGCGAATACGAAGGCCAAACTGGCTGAAGCCTTCGTGACCCCGCGTGACAACCCGATGGCCACCCCAACTTTACCTCAAGCAGCCCCATTTCGCCCCAAGAAGTCGTGAACTTCAGTGGCAGCAGCCGGAAGAAGCTATCAGAGCCGTCCTCTCGGACCGGCGAAGCCAACGGTCATCGTGACCGCCGCCAGAGAAGCCCCAACATATGAAATAATAATGTCAGCTTTGAAGAAGGTTAGGACATCCGTCTGAAGAGGGCTTTCAGGTTATGAGAAGGGCCAAAGGCCGCGATGGTGGTTTGGTCATAAAGCTGGGCTCCTCTGAGCAAGCAACCCGCCTCGTCACCGCCCTTGCTGATAAGCCTGACCTGAATGCCCACCTTGCCGCCACCAGACAGCCTAGAATCATCGTCTTCGGCCTTCCGCAAGACGCTCCAACCGCGGAAGTTATCGCTGCTATTGCCCGGAAAACCGGGTTGAATGCCTCGGAGGCTGCCAGAGACATACGATTGTCCCACAAGACAGGCCCCAGAACCGGGAATTGCCATTCCATTTTATACGTCCCGTCGCGCGTGCACTCGGTCATGATCACGCAGGCCAAACTTTATTACGGCTGGGAAGCAAGCCTTCGGTGTCCGTGATGTTTGCGGCGTTATGAGATGCCATAAGCGCTAATTATACGGGCACATGGCCAAGCATTGCCACAGGGCACAGGTCTGCCTAAGATGCGCTGGTCTGCACGAGATCGCTGACTGCTAAACCGTTGTTGCGCTCTTTGAAGTGGTTCGGCCGGCATCAGGTCCGGTCGGATACCAGGACTTTCTTGCTAACAAACGAAATAACGCTGCCTTTGAGCGCTTTTTCGCATCTGTCTGCAAGAGTGCAGACGCAAGTGACTCCTAACTGATGTCTGCCATTCTGCAGAATCCATTTCGCAACCTCACCATTTCTTTATCTATTCCCACGTATGTCGTGATTAGCAACGTCTTACCAAAGAAGGCAATTCAAGACTCGTGTACTAACTCTGCAGCCTTAGACTGAGATATATTTGACATCTGACTGATGCACTTAGGATCACGGGAAGGCCTTCAGCCACTCTCTGAAAAGTAGCTTTTTGCTTGCGTCCAGTAACGGGTCCCCATCTAGGTCTCCACAAAACAGGACGGGACAGGGAGGGTTTTCAGCAAGCGAAACCAAAGGTCATGGGTTCGATCCCCGACGGAGATTTCTAAACTCTAAAATAACCCGGTTGGTGTGAATTTGATGCCACACCCGTAAAATGCCAGTCATGGCCTTTTAATTCAAATTGGTGGTAGACGAAAGTCGTCCCGTGAAGACCACCTTTTCATGGTGAAATCCTGTAATAATAAGGATGATGCGTGAATGTCGGGCTGTAGTCAATGATTGTCGCATTGTTGTTGGCCCGGCCTGAATGCTGTGAGTAGGTTTGGGCCATAAGTTTGTGATGTTATCGAAATATATATGTCAATGTGTTCTGTTTAACTGTTTTTTTCTTGCCACAATTATTCAGATGAGACTTCCACTAGACTCATCAGCAGCTAACTGATCATAATCTGAATGAACGCATCATCGAGGAAACGTAACTATCCTACGGAGTGATGAAGGTAAAATACTGTTGGCTTACCGGGTTGGGTGGCGGACCGAAGACGTCATAGAGAGCTTGGTTCAGATCTTGATCGTTTTGGGCACTGCAGCCGAGTATTAGTGTTGCATAAGCCAGCGCTAGCGCCACGAACCCGTTAGGGAGCTTAGACATGGCCAATCTGAAAGCAAACAAATATAAGCACTTAAACAACGATGTAAATCATCATTTCCTCGTCCACTCCCTTTTTTGGAGCATAAGCAGCCGCCTTGATCCTCGCCTCATTCCAATTCAGCTCTGCCGAGTACATTATATATACATTGACATCAGCATGATATAGCCCTTGCTTACTGGTACCGAAAACCTCGATGTACAATTTTTCGTTTCTTATTTCTGTTCACTTGCTGTACATGTATGTGTCGCCATATTGGCATTTTGGACTTGTTAAGTAGATCGCCACTGGGGCGCTGTGTGACAGACTACGTGAGTCGTGTGCCTACTTCAGCGAGATCATATTGTATTGTGGCCCGGCCTGAATGCTGTGACTAGGTCGGGCCATTAATTTGTAAAGTTATGGAAATATATATGCGCTTCTGAAAAAGTCAGTGTTATTAATCTACTCCCCATCTTGCCACCACGCGACGGTTAATATATATATATATATATCGAAGGTCTGTGACCTTCGATCCTATTTCCATTGGAGGAACAGAAATAGAGGTTGTAAACGACTATACCTATCTGGGACAAGTAATACAACTAGGGCGAAATAACTTCTCAAAAGAAATCGACAGGCGCAAACAACTGGGATGGGCAGCATTTGGAAAACTAAAGTACATTTTTAAAGCGAAAATTCCGCAATGCCTTAAAACTAAGGCGTTTAACCAATGCATCTTCCCTGTATCAACTTATGGCGCAGAGACGTGGAATCTGACAGTAAGTCTTACCCATAAAATAAAAGTCACCCAGCGTGCTATGGAGAGATCCATGCTCGGAGTGTCGCTAAAAGATAGAATCCGAAACGAGGAAATACGCAGAAGAACTCAAGTAGTGGATGCTACCCAACGAATAGGCACACTCAAGTGGCAATGGACAGGACATATCTGTCGAAGAGACGACGGTCGATGGGGAAGAAAAGTATTGGAATGGCGCCCAAGAACTGGCAAACGAAGCATTGGCCGACCCCCTGCAAGATGGACCGACGATATAAGAAGAATAGCGGGAGCGACCTGGATGCGGAAGGCGGAGGATCGAAGAGGATGGAGACTCATGCGGGAGGCCTACGTTCAACAGTGGACGGACACAGGCTGATGATGATGATGATGATATATATATATATATATATTTCCCGATGGTCTTCAGGACGGCGTGAACCTGGGGGATTGAAGAAAAGGCAGCTGTAGTTAGAAATTCTCTTCTGCGGCATCCGTAGAACATGTCCCAACTAGGTCCATCTTCGTCATTTGACCAACAGTAGTATGAAAAACAGCCTTGTCTGTTTTCTAACATTCTCATTCCTTACAAAATAAAACCGTCGTACTCCCAGCATTTTACGCAGACATTTATTAACATTAAGGTTATCAATTGACAACACCTGGTGAAACTGCATAATTATAATTTTAGAATTAATTTTAATTAAAAAAAAATAATAAATTAAAAATATTTAGTTTTGATTCACAATTTATTTTAACGATTACATGTTTCGGCCTCCCTGAAGACCATCTTCAATAAACATGTAATCGTTAAAATAAATTGTGAATCAAAACTAAATATTTTTAATTTATAAATTATTTAATTAAAATTAATTCTAAAATTATAACAGACATTTATTCTCAAAACCATTTTTTTTTAGCCTTCCCTAAGCGTGATATATGGTCAATGCCTTGGGAGCGTCGGACTAATCATACGATCGCCTTAAAATTTTTGATTAACAAACATCCGAATACGTCTCTGATACTACTGCAGCCATATCCCTAGGAGCCCTTTCCTACGACAACGTCCCGTTTTTTGCGGGTTCGGTTTTTTGCAGGATCACGTTTAGTAGTATACGTGCTACTGTGGTAATAACATTCACATGAGCATTCGGCTTGCAGGTTACCGCAAAAATCCGACCCTTTTGAAATGTGCTGTACGGTTTTGCCACTACAAACCGAGCGACTGGATCCAGTAAAAAACGGTATCCAGTTTAGTTAAGTGCATAGTTTAATGGAAGTGTTCCCAAGGTTGAAGATTATTCACGTCCATTGCGTGTGTATTTTCTTTTCCGACTGCCAATTCCATCCCGTAAAAAACAAAATACAAACTTTTGTATGTGAACACAGGTATGATTTTTGCGGTATCCAGTAAAAAACCGATCCTGCAAAACTGGACGTCCGTGGGAAAGAGCTTTAACAGCTTATGTTTAGAGAGCAAATATGACAAGGAGCACATTTTGAATAAAATATATTATCAACACCACACATACCTCTTACCTCCGCTCCTTGAAATACAGACGTTCTGAAACTCTTCTGAACTGACAATATTAAACCTCCTTGCACATAATTACAATAAACCTACTGCAACCGGATGTGGTTCATTATTGGATTTCTACACACTTCCTACAAATACATTCTTCGTGCAACCGCATGCAGAAGAAAACCCCAGAGCAGATTATATAAGTTAACCTCACCTGCAGATTATTATAATCAACAAAAATGATAAATGTGAAATAAACTATCGACATATTAGTTTTTTATGTAAACACTGATATAACCCTTGCTTACTGGTACCGAAGACCTCGATATACAATCTTTCATCTCTTAATTTTGTTCGTTTGTCGTACAGTTATGTGTCGCTATATTGGCATTTTGGACAAGTCCGGTCACGGGGGTGATGTTCGTTATGTATATGGCTTATCTAATTGGTGCGCCATTAATTCGGTAGATCGCCGCTCGTGGCGCTGGGCGACAGCCCGTCACCATCGCGCTCAGTTGTGTGCCGACCGCAAAAAAGGTCGTATTGTGGCCCGGCCCGAATGTTGTGGTCCGGGCCAGATGTTTGTAAAGTTATCGAAATATAGTCAATGTGCTCCAGAAAGTCTTTGAGTTGTTAATATGCTCCTCATTCTGCCACCGCGTGACTGAATAACAATCTTTTTAAAAAGAGGAGGATGTTAATACATATCATCGCAAAGCAAGGGTTAAACATGCAGAATTTAGCTCAAAAATTACATCCAATATGAGATTTCTCTAATACTGTTTGTATTTTCCCGTATGTGAAATTGAATTAAAATAATTTATTTTTTCTGACCTATTTCTGAATACATTTGGCTTATTATCAGCTGTTCAATGCGAGCATAATCTGTAAAGGTCATCGCAAAGGTCACCCGATACAAATACAGGCTAATGTGATTCTTATGTAAGCATACACCGATCCGTAATAAGCATAATGATTGAATGAATTCTGTGAATCCATTACCCAACCTGACTCACTGTAGTATACTAACTTCGCAGCCTTAGACCGAGGTATATATATAACTGATGCACCTAGAATCACGGGAAAGCCTTCAGCCACTCTCTAACAAGCAACTTTTTACGTGCACCAGTAACGGGTCCCCATCTGGGTCTCCGAAAACAGGACGGGACAGGGAGGGTTTTCACCAAGCGATCCGCAATAAGAGAGCAGAAATGCGAGAGGTTCTGGGTTCGATCCCCGTTGGAACTTACAACAAATCAACATTTCTGATTTCACTCTCCTCACTGGAGCATATGGACATCACGAATCGCTGCCACAAAGCTTTATCAGCCGCCTTGATCCTCATCTCATCTCATGTCAGCTCTGTCTTCTATCGTTCCGTCGAGTACATTCTATATAAAGTTCTTGACAGTGTATTCTTGTTTATGACTGTGCATCTTGACATCTCACCAAGAGCCAATGCAACCGTATAGTGAGATTCAAATATTCGAATATTATGAGTAGCACGGTTTGACTTTGTGAGGAATGACGAGGTGAAGGAGCAGACAAGGCAGTTTTTCATACTACAAACGAAGGTAAACATGGCTGGGACATGTACTTACTTTGTTAATCGATTATTTTAAAGAGCTGATTAGTCCGATGTTTCCAAGGCTAGGACCATTTTGTGCTAAGGGACGCCACAACACGTATGTGATTAAAAATAAAGTAAATGCATTAGAAAAAACTTGATGAGTATGCACTATATTAACAAAGACAATAAGTAACTTAGGTTTTGACGGCCAGATTTGATATCGTGGCTTTTGGGTTTAGCCGTGTGTGGCGAATTACTCCTTTCCAATATTTCGACCGCTATTCCAGGGGCCTTCTTCAGGATTGATGACTTAGATTATAATTTATATTCACTAAATCATGAACCCTGAAGAAGACCCCCGCAATGGCGGTGAAATATTGGAAAGGAGTAATTCGCCACACACGGCTAAACCCAAAAGCTACAGTATCAAAGACAAAAGTAATTAAGGGCCAGCCAATGACGTCAGAGGACGTCTGGGTCGAAGCTTCAAAATAAGGCATTTTTATGTTTTTTATAAATGATTTTTAGCACGTTTACATTTTAATGTATTTTATTGTATTTTACAAACAGGTTTACCATAAAATATGCAGCAGAACATCGCAAATATAATGAAGCGCACTAGTATTAAATCTCCATACTAGATTGACTGGTCCATTCGGCACTAAATACATATAGGTATAATATATACTCGTATAAACTGAAGTCAAATATTACGAGTCAATTAAGTATAAAGTCGGCCTCGCTTCCAAAAAACTAGGTGTATTATGTAGATCACTGAGGCATTTCAACGATAAACAACTTCTTCTTGCTCACTCTGTTCCTTCTGCATGTGAATGATTTGCTTCAATGCGCAAACATTCACTGTTATGCCGACGACAGCACTGTCCATGAGAGTATAATCTTCCAAAAACCTCCAAACATTCGGAACTATCTGCTGCTAGGGAATCTCTGGTGGAGACGATGAACATGTCTCTTGAAAGGGTTTCACGATGGGTGACCTCAACCTCGTCAGTTTCAACATTTCCAAAACAAAATCATGTACTTTCTCCACCAAGAAAACTGCTATGGATCCTGTATTTTCCAACGATTGTTCTCTTCCAAAAGCAAGCTCCATCAACATTCTTGGATTATCAATCTCGAATAATATCAAATATTAAGTGTCAATTAAGTGTAAAGCTGGTCTCGCTTCCCAAAACAATGTGTATTATAAAGATCACGTCGGTATTTCAACGATAAACAACTTCCTCTTCTACATAAAGGACATATCTGCCCTATCCTTGAATACGGCAGTCACTTTTGAGATTGACTCAGTTCAAAGAAAAGCAATTCATTTGATAAAACACTCTTACGTCTAACCTACAATCAATGGAACACAGGCGTAAGATTGGTTCACTTAGTCTTTTCTACCGTTATTACCACGGTAGCTGCTCTTCGGAACTTAAAGATCTAATTCCTCCTCCACCCCCCCCCCAACGACAAACTCGTCTTACACTTGCTGAACATCCATACACGATTAATGTGTGTGGACGAAGAACTGGCAATTTCCAAAGTTCTTTCCTTATTGCCATTGGTAAGCTTTAGAATTCTCTTCCAGCGTCTGTGTTTCCTCATTCCTACAATCTGGATCACTTCAAGAGACAGATAAATTTACACTTGCAATCTCCCCAACCCACACACAAACACGAAGACAACACATGTTTCCCGCATACAGCGTCCAGCCTTCCTGGGTGAGCGTCGTAGAGTGCACTGGTCTTGACCGGCTATACTCTCCTGCATGCGATTGACAGTACATTTAACATGTTTATTTTTTTTTATCGTGATTGGATAAGCAGTAAAGGCATCCATAAGTAATATACAAACAAAAGAACAGACCTGAATTGTTATTTATAAAGAACATAATTTCTAAGGGTATAATTAAAATTGAATGAAATTGAAGTAAGTGTATCTTCAGCATAATATGTTTTCCAGATAGACGTCATCAGCATATGAGGGTATTCCCCACGTGTACGCAACATATAATAAAGCATAATTTGGCTTTTCCAGAGTCTTCACATGTTGGGTATTGTCATAACAGGACCTTATAACAATTTAATTATTAAATAACTTCTTAGGTTTTCACTGTCAGATTTGATATTGTATTAAACGTATGTGGCGAATTTCTTTTAGCCAATATTTAGACCGCCATTGCAGGGGTCTTCTTCAGGATTGATGATTTAAAGAAGACCCCTGCAATGGCGGTCGTAATATTGGTTAAAAGAAATTCGCCACACATGGCTAAACCCTTAAGCCACAATATCAATTTAATTATTATTTATTCAACAGAACCGCAGTTCCAAGTTACAAAGAATAAGAAACATACAGTATACATAAACAAACAATACATACAAAACAGAAAAAATCATAAAAGAGGAAGAACATGACTCTTGTCAAAGATCAAAGAGATCGAGGAGAGCAATACCATCGACAAAAGTGGAAAAGGATGTAAGAAAAGGATCGAGGTGTGTTGGTAGGCCATTTAGGAGCGCCATTGCCGTTGTACCAAATTGAGTGCTCGAAGCTCCGCAAGTATCGACGGGGATCAAAAACAATGGATGGGTGCGAGCACGGGTGTACTTATCTGGAACGTAGAAGTTAAAACATTCAAGAATCTCAGGGTTGTGAATTGCAATGCGAAGAGGAAGGAATGAATGCTTGAGAGCAGCAATTTTCCTCCGGGACTCTACGAATGGAAGTTAATTAATACAATCATAAAGGAAAATAATCTTTGGATTATTAAAAAAAATATTGGAATATTTTTCAATTCTGTAAATATACATAATTGACATATATCAATATTTTATAAATTAATACACACAATCTACATCAAATTTCTCTCATCAATCTGTGAAAAAGAAACGGCAGACGCTGGGATTCGAACCAGGAACTATACACCACAGTTATATGCTATGCACAGCGTAATCCACCATGATCTCCACCTCAATCGAGCGGAGAGGATCAACGTATTTATATCATTGTTACTTTCGTATTATGACAGACGTTGCTTTGCTGTAAATTGAATGTATGTATGAGCCAAAGGTCGTGGGTTCGATCCCCGACAGAGATTAAAAAAAAAAGGATTTTTAATCGATTTTTAAGATCTAAAATTACCCCCGGTTGGTGTGAATTTGATCCCTCACTAGTAAAATGACAGTCATAGCCTATTGTTGGTAGACGAAAGTCGTCCCGTGAATAGTAAATTCCTGTGATAATAAGGAGGATGCGCGAATCTCGGGCTGTAGTCTATGACGTTGGCGGATCAACACTCCACATGCAGCGCTTAGCCATATGCAGCATTGTAAGCGTCATAGAATTCCACAGATGAGACTTCAAAATTACTATCACCGTCTGACGGTATTCTCCTGTATGTGTCTACATAAAAAAAATGCCTTTTCTTTAAGTCCCTTGCTCGCACAGTCCTGGAACGCCATCGCTAACTATTAATCACCATATGTTGGTATTCTCCTGTATGTGTTTATATAAAAAAAAAATGTTACGAAAGAAAGCCGTTACATAAAGAATCGCCGCAAATTTTGCAGGTAAAATCTACTTTATAAACAAAAAGCTTGCGTTATTGAAGGGTGGACCACGTACACGTACCGACATGCAGGAGAATGCTGCGACAAGGGCAAATTCATGTCAAATGCTAGTACGTGACTGATTCATAAAGTTAATGAGATTTAACCCTTTACGTGCGGAATAAGATTTCATAAAAAGTCACGAAATAAGTAAATTAGTCAATGAAAAATAAAGTCGAATATTTAAGGACGATTTTTTTTATATGTTTTGATTGGTCAGTGCTGCATTTATATTCGCCTTCAGAACTGAATTAAATAAATCCATTATTATTTTTAAAAAGCGCAGATTTGAAACATGTGCAGAATGACCCACAACTCAATAGATATCGTAAAAAAAAAATGACGAAGGAATGTCGGAATACGAAACAAAGCTATATTCAATGTAGTAATCGGATAAATTCGCATCTCGCACTGAAGCGACGTGTTTTTTTCAGGGCGTGGGATAAATCCGCACCTCGCACTTAAGAGCAGTGCAAGTTGGTGCGGATATATCCGCAACTCCAGAAAGCATGTAAGCATATAAGCTACTGTGTCTATTCTAGAGGTCGCTGGCTCGGTCCAAAACAGTGGCGTTACTAGATAAAAATAATCATATCATTATACAATTGTTCGCAAAACATCAAGAATTATAACATTAAGGGTATCAACTGACAATACTTGGTGAAACTGCATAATTATAATTATAAATTAATTTTAATTAAAAAAATTAAAATGTTTAGTTTTGATTCACATTTATTTTAAATGATTACATGTTTCGGCCTCCCTGGAGACCATCTGCAATAATGATCGTGCCATTCAATCATCAAGCAAGAAAGCAAGATATCAAGAGTGATTTAAGATTACTTAATACGAGTATGTTACTAAAATAAGAATTCAAGACTTAGTTAACTTAAGATAAAAAATAAAAATAATTTATGAAACATTTTTTTTAAGAAGACCTCCCTTGACACTCAGTTACGCCAATGATTCGAAAAGATGTTTAAAAATATATATATTATTATCAGTCAATTTATAAGCGGTAATGTGTTAGTATTCTTAATACTTGTAAGATGTGTAGTGGTTGTATGCGTGTTGGAGAGTAACATGTGTTTCTCCTTGCAGTGATTTTCTTCACAAAATAACAAAACGACTGTCGGTAACTAATAATATAAAAAAAAAGCTTGTGCATAAATGTTGACTGATTGAATAATAAAAATAATAATATACATGCTCTGAATTTATACTGCAGAGGCATCTTTCGTTATACGATGGTAACAATGGTATAAATACATCAACTTTCGCGTATCTGCTCAGGCAGAGAATAGTCGTGTTGATAGCGCGGTGTGTAGAATAGAGCAAAGGTTGCAAGGGTCGTGGTTCGAATCCCGCGTCTGCCGATATTTTTTCTGAATTAGTTGATGCGTATAAAAATTTGATGTATAATTGTATGTGTATTTAATTGCAAATAATTTTCTTCAGAGATTGTACGCGGAAAGAAATGCATAGGGTTCAAAATCATACTAATTCTTATCCACGAAGGGATGCTTGGAAAGAATATTTTTAAAATTCATTTATTTAACATAATAGACGCATATTTACTACAAACGGTACACGATATGTGAAGGAGAAGGAACAAAACATACAATAAATTATAGAAAAAAATTATATAACAGTTGTAAAACACCCAGAAAATCAATTCCATCAACAAATGAGCAAAAATTATGTTAAATAGTGAATAAGATAGCACATTTAGAGGCGACAGCAGATGGACTGAATTGAACACTCACTACTCCACAGGTAGCAACTGAAATTGAACATAATGGATGGCTACGAGCACGGGTATACCTTTCGAGAACGAGCAATTAAGCAAAGAAGCATTGCACGTTTGAGAGAAGCTATTTGTTGTATTTTCCAAAAGGGCTGTAATGTATATGTAATAATGTACGTGCAAAGCGGATTTAGTAAAGAGAGACCAGAAGATCCATGATATAAACAACAGAATAAGCTTAGTGATGCAATTGAACGTATGCTTTTCAGACATATCAGATGCAGTAAGATAAATAACAGTAATAATAATAAAATCATAGAGAACATAGCGTTTTTAATTGAATCGATCTAAGGCAGCATTGGGGCTCCAATTTCAAAGGCGGCTGCCGTTTTCGAGAGACAAATCTGTGCTCTAAGCTGGGGTAATGTTTTTGTTTACCTTAAATTGTGGTCGGTTGGTAAAGTTGAGCTGACAGACTGACAACTGGCTGGAAAGTGTGGTCTGATGCGCGGAGTCGTTCAATAAAGACTGAGCAGCGCTACTATCTCAGCGCTACTAATTGCTTAGTCTGTGAATAATTGCAGGCGTCATGAACCATTTAAAACGCAAACAAATAAAATATAAACTAAATTATATTTTTGCACGGATTTTTTTGAACGGTTTTGAAAAAACTGGGGCTTGAAAAAAGAACCGATATTTTTAATACGGTTTTGCATTCTAAACGTATCACTTTTTAACATAGGATTGTCAGAAAATTGTTTGAAGAGTTATTAAAAATTAAAGATATTCCAGAATAAGCATTTAATGAAGTTTTTAATTAAGAATAAATTCTAAAGAGTATTTCAGGAAACGTAAATAATTCTTCATTAGTTCCATAGTAGTTATTACCAAGAAGTGATTCCACTTTCAGTAAATACAATTCTAGAAAAAATCCAACTAGCCGAGCAATTGGACACCGTAAGGAGCTCACCAAAGCAACCCACGACACACTCCACCCTATGTTTGGGTATCAAAAGATAACCCCACGGCTCAAATCAAGAAGAAGCTTCCTACAGTCGACAACGGAACTGGCGATACCTGAGGGGAATACTTGGATTGCCCCGAAAGAGGACCCAGCCCCTGGACACGACCAGGGGTGGAATATATGGAGGTCCCTTAGCAGACCTCAGATCGGAGTATGCAAGGCGATGACACAAATGAAAGCCGGGCAGTCTTACAGCGGACCGATTGAATGTGACTGCGGCGAGGAGCAGACCCTGTCACACCTCCTAGAGTGTGCGCTGTGTTCGAGTAGCTGGACCCAGGAAGACCTAATGATGGCCGGGAGTAACGCCATCGACGTCGCCCACTTCTGGGCAGACAGGATCTGACCCTGTTGTTTCCGACACGATTATAAATATTGGACACCACTTGGTTACAAATGATGACAATCGTGAACGAGCTGTGCAATTCTGGCATGATATAGAAATGATTATGACATTCCATAAAGAATCATACAAGGAACTTACAAAACTGAAAATAGAATCGATCAATACGAATTATCAAAGATTGGCTCTTTGACTAACAGTTGATTTCCAATGCTCTAAATGTCAACTGTCAAAACAGGTTTCGAGCACCCATTTGCCAATGACATTTATTAAACAGGTTCTACAAGGATTAAGAGCCATTTAAAAAAGAAAATCGAGAGCGTTTCAAAGAAGAAACTATGATAAAAAAGAAATTGAAAGCATCAGCTCAAATTTCTATTCCGCATCCGCTAGTTGGAGCATACGGATATCCCACCAACATCCGTGATCTCAACGAAGGTCTTGCGCGAATCCCGAATACATTCCGTGTATATATAGTATATACATGTATTTCCTGATGGCCTTCTATGACAGCAAAAAACGCAAGAATCTCTCCGTGCAAATATTTAAAACATTTTATAAAAATCCATGCTCGGAGTGTTTCTAAAAGATAGAATCCGACACGACGATATCCGAAAAAGAACTTTGAAGCGAAAATTCCGCAATGTCTTAAAACTAAGGCGTTTAACCAATGCATCCTTCCTGTAATAACTTATAGCGCAAAGGCGTGGAATCTAACAGCAAGTTTTACACGCTTGGTGAAAACCCTCCCTGTCCCGTCCTGTTTTTGGAGACCCAGATGGAGACTGGACGCACACAAAAAGCTACTTGTTAGAGAGTGGCTGAAGCCCTTCCCGTAATTCTAGGTGCATCAGTTATATGTCAAATAGACCTCAGTCTAAGGCTGCGAAGTTAGTATACTAAAGCGAGTCTCGAATTGCCTTCTTTGGTAACACGTTGCTAACCACGAAATACGTGGGAATGGATAAGGAAATGGTAAGTTTTACCCATAAAATAAAGGTAACCCAGCGTGCTACGGAGAGATCTATGCTCGGAGTGTCTCTCAAAGATAGAATCCGAAACGAGGGTATCCGCAGAAGAACTCAAGTAGTGGAGGCTACTTAACGAATAGGCACACTCTAGTGACTGCAATGGGATGAAAACTCCAGCTGGAGGCATACGCTCAACGTGGACAAATACAGGCTTATGATGATTATAAAAAATACAATACATATATTGATACCATAAAAGTAGAAATAAGTAGTCACAGCATTCAGGCAACTTTTATTTTTATGAAAATTTAAAAATATATATAATTATCTTTCCACCCTTTCGCATCGGTTGTCGATATATGCCGTCAAAGATTCCCCGACCGTTGACGTCTTTTTTTTTTTTTTTTTTGGGGGCCTTGGGCCCCTGGGCCGGTTGCCTTGTACCTGCGCTCCTTGGGAGCACTTACCAAGGCATTGTTTTCAGAGTACATTCTCGTTATACAAGTAACTGGTTTTGGTGAGCAACACCACACATGGGTGTAGTTAGTAGTTGAGACGTTAAAATTTGGACTTTTAGACTTCTTCGCCGAACGTCGCCGCGAATACAGAAAATGCATGGTAGTTGGGCTCCGTAGATATGAGATCGATATATCCAACCGGTCCAGACTTCTGTTGGATTACGCTAAGGAGCCTTTGCCTCGCTAAATCTAATATTGGACAATGCCACAGAACGTGTTCAGCGTCCTGCAAGGGGCTGCCGCATGGGCAGTCTGGACTATCAACGAGGCTAAACTTGAAGAGTTTAGCCTTAAAATTGCCGTGCCCAGTCATGAATTGACTAGTCCAGTGGTTTGGAATAAGCCACGGCATCTTGATAATAATAAGTCACGTTGACGTCGGTTGACTTGATATATAGTTTTGCTACTTTCAGTACTCATTGTGACATCTACGGTAGAAAATTGGAAGTGCAGTCATTCCCTTTATCAACCTACATGTATTCTTTACAGGAATCTGTAAAGCATGTAAATAAATATCGTTAGGTTTCGTCACAGGAGCGATTTTTCTGTAAACCAAATGTATCAATGCCACCACATGTATGGAAATACGTAATGAACGTTTGTTAAATATAATAGTATTTTATGCATCATCTGATAGCTAAGGGATAGAAGAACCAATGTGATATATGAAAATAGGTCAGATAAGTACATTTATGCTTCAAATACTAGTTTTAAGCAAAAAATTGTTTCAAAAATTCACGCCGTATTGACAGTATAATTTGTATTTCACCAAGCCGTAACGCAAAGGTTAAACTACGAAATACGTTAGTGAAATTTGTCTTGGTGCTAGTTTATGATCACTGTCGAGAGAGTTCAACGAGACAGACAGCTCAAACGTTAGAAACAATTAAACACAAATGAAAAAAAAAGTATATTCGAAAAACAAAATTTGAACTTGTTCGAAATTTGAATGTCAATATTACGTTGAGTATTTTTCAGTATTTTTCGTTTCCGTTGTATGGCATTCGATGCCAACGCCGTACACGTGATGTCTGGTATAAAATGCAGACTACGAGTACAAAAGATCAGCGAAAATAACAAAAAACGTATATTATTTCGTATTAATGGGTGTCTTCTTCTTTTTCCTGGCCCTATCCCATTTACTTGAGGTCGACTCTCCTAATATGTTTTTTCCAAAATACTCGATCGAAGATAAGCTCGCTGTCCAGACGTTCCATGTCCTTCTTGACTGTCTTGAGCCATGTTGCAGGAGGCCGACCCGGTCCCAGCCTTCCCGCCTCCAGCTGCAGGGCTGCGTTCACAATGTGTGTGCTATCCCGCCTACACACATGTCCATACCAGCGCAGGCGGCTTTCTGTCGCTTTGTCCACAATGGGGGCTACCTTGAGGCTCCCTCTGATGAGCTCGTTCCCTTTTCAAGATTGTAATTTTGACATCACTGAAGGCTGTGAAGTAAAATGATGAAAAGTAACGTGTACTTTATCGTTACCAACGTTTCCCATCCTCAATTACAGTCTCGACTTGGGTCCGTGAGATTTTCTATTTACTCTAATAAAAAAAGAGCTAAAAAGAAAGCGTTTATAGACTGTGAAAAACATCCAAAAGCATGCTACAACGTTCCCTAGAGACTTTCCCTTCAAGGACTTACAGGGTGTATTCCTGACGTAGCAGACACGTTTCAGAAAATATGTTTATGCAAGAATTTGAAGCATTTGTACACGGGGCTCTTTCGCATTGGTTGTTGACATTTGCCGTCATAAGATTTCCCGACCTTTGACATCGTTTGACGTAATATATCGTATTGCTACTTTCTTAGAATAGTTTTTTATGCATCATCTGATAGTTAAAGGATACAAGAACCAATGTGATGTATGAAAATAGACCACATAAGTACATTTATGCTTCAAATACTAGTTTTATAATTGACAGTATAATTTGTATTCAAGCCGAGCCGTAATGAAGGGGTTAAAAAAGGAGCGTAACAGAGGGCAGCAATCTTTCAGAATTAAAATTTGAAAGAAGATTTAGTTAGAAGAGGATCGTCATACGTATGGGTTGCGTGGCTTAGTCAGCACTAGTTGGTTCTAAGTAGCTGTTCGACGCAAAAATGCTTTAAATAATTTGAAATTCGCACAGCTCTTGCGTCGCTGGTTATGTCGTACTGAGTGACACTAATCACCGAAACAGGTTCCAGCCGACCGCGACGATGGATGCGTGGCTAACAAAATCAGAGGCCAAAGGTCACGATGCTCAGCGGCGGCGCTATGCCCCGATAACAAAACAATAATCGACTTCATCAGGCTCTGTTGAATAATTCTTTAAGCATATATATATTTTTCAATTTCACTTCAGCACATTTTTCACAAGATTTTCAATCAATATTTATGAGCTCTTAAGTTTTTACAAATATCTATCAAATCCCCAGATTGACGTGAAACTGTGTCTTCGTCCGTAAAATACCTGTCATAGTCTATTGATCAGGGTCTTCTTTAGCCTAGCCATTTCCCATCATCTGGAGTTGGCTCTCCTTGTGGACATTCGCCATG
The DNA here is from genome assembly GCA_022606575.1 of Glossosoma conforme. NCBI lineage: Eukaryota > Metazoa > Arthropoda > Insecta > Trichoptera > Glossosomatidae > Glossosoma > Glossosoma conforme. The sequence goes on along the minus strand of JAGTXR010000505.1, from coordinate 48,325 downwards.
TCTGTCTGTCCTGCGTTGCAATCTCGGTCAAACCCAGAGTTTTCAGAGCCTTGTTTACAGTTGCAGTCCAGGTTGCCTGCGGTCTTCCAGGTCTTCTTCTCAGTGTGAATATGTTGAGGGCTCTCTTCACCATGTGGTCCTCATCTCTCCGTGTCACATGCCCATACCATCTTAGGCGGTTTTCCCTTATCTTTTCGGGTATGGGGTCCACCCGAAATGGACCCCGAATATGCTCATTTCGAGCTCTGTCCACTCTAGCCACGCCGCCCGTGTTTATTGATCAGGCATTTAGTTTCTTAGATAAACACACAGGGGAATACCGACATTTGGCAATTGAAAAATTTCATCTGTAGTTTATACGGCGCTTAAAATTTATTATACAGGCCTAAATGCTGCATTTTGAATATTGATTTGCCAACGTCGTAGCCTAGCATTCACGCATCATCAATTTTTAACAATAATTCGCTATGAATGGGTGTAGTATTTTACGGGACGACCTAAATTCATTTACAACTTTAATTATCATCATTTTTTAATTAATTTAATTACAAACGTAAGAGAATAACGATAGACTGTAAAGAAGACATCTCATCTGGGGACTCTATGACGCAAAGCGGTGCATAGAGATTGTTGAACCGCTAATTCACAAATTGGCCTGTCGTTGCATAAACATTAATTTATGAATTTAGTAAATTTATTAAATTAATGTTGCCCAGGATTAGATCTTGGGATGTGCAGCTTGTTGGGCACATGGGGCAGGATCTTAGGTGCGAGGCGTGATGTCTCCACAGTCGCACAACAGTGACTCTTCCTGCTGAAGCACTCCGCAGGTCCGCCAGTCAAGGTTCTTGCCAGTTGGGAGAGTTTCATTTGGAGTAATGAAATCTTCTGATGCGATTTGTTTCCAGAGCTCTCATTTTCATGGCAGAAATCAGGTAGTATATACATCGAACTATAAAATATGCCGTATCTTCAAGCCCCCAGGCTTCTTTTCTGGAGGTCATCAGGAACCATATATGTTCCCAGGAAGCAAAGTTCCCTCTCTTTATAAAAAGGCTGGGTACGCGATTAGATTATTTTTAATAATATCGATAAAGAACAACACTATTTGATGCAAAATAAATAATTCATTGTTCAAGGTTTGTGTAAAATGCTAATAATATAATTTACACCGATACATATATTTATTAAACTTATAAATCAACTGTATATTTTTTCTTTTAATCAGCTTCGCGGATCGAAACCATGACCTTCGTTATAGTAAGCAAACGCTTTGACACTAAGCCACACCCGCTTGCATAATAAACAGTTAAGTAAATAATTGTTTCATCATTATCAGCCTGATCTATCTCCTTCTTGTGTTGTAATATAAACAGGGACCGAATGTTGGCCGGAAAAAGCTAACACACCCAGCTAACCTCATCAGGTCAAGCTGGTTAGGGCACTCTATTATCCTGGATGTAGTAAATGCTCTCCAGAGGCAGATGAACGTTTATCATCATCAGCCTGTGCCCGTCCACTGTTGAACGTAAGCCTCCCGCATGAGTCTCCAACCTCTTAGATCCTCCGCCTTCCGCATCTAGACCACTCCCGCTATTCTTATTATATCGTCAGTCCATCTTGCAGAGAGTCGAACAATGCTTTGATTGCTAGTTCTTGAACTCCACAATACTTTTCTTCCCCAACGACCGTCGTCTCTTCGACAGATATGTCACATTGCCAATTGAGTGTGCCTATTCGTTGTGTAGCCTCCACTACTTGAGTTCTTCTGCGGATATCCTCGTTTCGGATTCTATCTTTTAGAGACACTCCTCTCATGGATCTCTCCATAGCACGCTGGGTGACCTTTATTTTATAGAGAAGTCTTGCTGTTAGATTTCACGTCTCTGCGCCATAAGTTAATACAGCGAGGATGCATTGGTTAAATGCCTTACTTTTAAGATATTGTGGAATTTTCGCTTTAAAAATGTACTTTAGTTTTCTAAATGCTGCCCATCCCAGTTGTATACGCCTGTCGATATATATAAAATAATTGTTTGGATATCTACAATTGAGATTAGATGTACTCCTATAATCTCGTGCATATCAGTAAACTAATTGTTTAGACATAATACGTAATGCAAGCTGATGACATAATCTATGTTATTTATCAGACACAGAATAACATTGGTAATTAACTACATACCTACAACAATAAATATATCACAAACACCTATTAAACCAGTACCGACTTTAGACCCTGCGGCGCCCTAGGACATTTGGAAAAATAAAGTACATTTTTAAAGCGAAAATTCCGACATGTCTTAAAACTAAGGCGTTTAACTAATACATCCTCCCTGTATTAACTTATAGCGCAGAGAAGTTATATCTCAAGACTTCTCCATAAAATAAAAGTCACCCAGCGTGCTATGGAGAGATCCATGCTTGGAGTGTCTCTAAAAGATAGAATCCGAAACGAGGATATCCGCAGAAGAACTCAAGTAGTGGATGCTACCCGGCGAATAGGCACACTCAAGTGGCAATGTGACATCTTTCGAAGAGATGACGGTCGATGGGGAAGAAAAGTTTTGGAGTGGCGCCCGAGAACTGGCAAACGAAGCATTAGCCGAACTTCTGCAAGATGGACTGACGACATAAGAAAAGTAGAGGGACGTATAGCGTACGAGCAGTTTTTATGGCCCAGCCTATATATCGTCATTTCGTGGTTGAGATAAAAAAAGAGTAGAAGCCTTTGAGATGTGGTCATACAGAAGAATTCTCGGAATTTCCTGGAGAGACCACGTCATGAACAATGAGGTTATCAGGATAATCAAGGAAGATAGGCATCTAATAAGAACCATCTCAGAGAGGCGAGCCCGATGGATCGGTCACATCATGCGCTACGATGGTTTTCTCCACGACATTGTGCAGGGGATGGTTGAGGGTAGAAACTGTAGAGGGTGCCTTAGACGGGAGTATTTGCAGCAAGTTTTCGAGGACATGAGTTGTAGCTCTTATGGACTTTATTATTGACATGCTTTACAGATTACTGTAAAGAATACATGTAGGTTGATAAAGGGAATTACTGCACTTTTTTATCGTAGATGTCACAATGAGTACAGAAAGTAGCAAACGATATATCACGTCAACCGATGTCAACGGTCGGGGAATCTTTGACGGCATCTGCCGACGACAGATTCGAAAGGGTTAATTTTCTGTGTTCTCTTTTAAGAATAATATTTCGACGGTTATTTAAGAATTTATAGATAAAGTCATTAGTCTTATTTTGATTCTCACTTTATTCGATCGCTCAAGTAAACTTCAGATTTGTGCATCATTTTCGAATTCTTAACGAAATGATTTTATTGTATTTTACTATTTCTTAATTTTGTACAAAAGCTTACAAGGAATTCGAATAATATGTTTTCCGACGTATGTTGCTAATTATTATAAACACATATACTTACTGCCCAAAAGAAAAAACATACTCACATGAAGAATACACTAAAATCCAAAAGGAGTTTTCAGAATAATTCGAACATGAATAATTTAAAATAATAAATAAATATTATGCACTCAGATTAGATGTAGAGGCAGGTGCTGTCGGCAAAAGACCCAAGATAGAATTATACTATTTCATTCATATATATTATAATTTGCTCATTTATTATGCCTTAAAACTAAGGCGTTTAACCAATGCATCCTCCCTGTATTAACTTATGGCGCAGAGACGTGGAATCTGACAGCAAGTCTTACCCATAAAATAAAAGTCACCCAGCGTGCTATGGAGAGATCCATGCTCGGAGTGTCGCCAAAAGATAGAATCCGAAACGAGGAAATACGCAGAAGAACTAAAGTAGTGGATGCTACCCAACGAATAGGCACACTCAAGTGGCAATGGGCAGGACATATCTGTCGAAGAGACGACGGTCGATGGGGAACAAAAGTACTGGAATGGCGCCCAAGAACTGGCAAACGAAGCATTGGCCGACCCCCTACAAGATGGACTGACGATATAAGAAGAATAGCGGGAGTGACCTGGATGCGGAAGGCGGAGGATCGAAGAGGATGGAGAATCATGCGGGAGGCCTACGTTCAACAGTGGACGGACACAGGCTGATGATGATGATAGGATTAATTAAGAAATTTACATTTGGAAATTCCTAATCCGTGGAGTAAATAGCAATTGTAAGTATGGTGACCATAGAAACATAATTTAATTTAGATACATATTTGTTATTATAATTTTAATAGTTATTTAATTAAAATACTTTCATTCAATTTCATTAATATTTCTTTGTGAATGAAGCAAGTCCTTTAATTCAGATTTGTGAAAATCAATATCAAATTTGGAAAAACTAAGCAGACATTAATATTCAATGAGTACTGGATTGTAATGAAACGACATAATTATCTTTTAAATAATCCTTGTATATCTTTTATATAAAGCTTATGTATCTATACATAAAGCGTATCTTGTTCCCAGTACCTGGCTTACTATGGTCTTCACGGACGACTTTCGTCTACCACCAATTTTAATTAATAGGCTACAACTAGCATTTTATGGGTGAAATATCAAATTCACAATGATATATCGTTTTGCTACTTTCTTAGAATAGTTTTTAGGCAACATCGATAGCCCGTGTGTTGCCTAGCATTAGGTCCTGAGATGTGCAGCTTGTTGGGCACGTGGAGCAGCATCTTAGGTGTGAGGCGGTCTGCAGGTCTCCAGTCGCACAATAGTGTCTCTCCCTGCCGAAGCATTCCCCACCGCTCGAGGTACTCCTTTGTTCTACCAACTCCAGTTCTTAATCTGTTCAGGGATATCCAGTTCCGCCAGTCCCGGTTCATTCCACTTGGGAGGCCTTCCTTTGGAGTAATTAAATTCTCTGGTGCGATTTGATGCCAGGGCTGGAGTCTCTCATTTTCAGGGCCGGATGTGAGAGGTTGTGTGGATCTCAGAAAACTGCTTCGCGACTTCAGTCTGGGTGTTGGGGGTATTTGATTATACAAGCAGTGGGACAGTTGGTTGATTGCCTTACGCAAGAAATTGATTATAAATACCCAGCAAAACCCAGCGACGAAACCAAAAGAAATTGATTCAAAATCTTTAATTTCTTTAATCTCCGTCGGGGATTGAACCCACGTCCTTCCACTTGCCAAGCGAACGCTTTAACCACTTAGCTATGCCGCCGGCTTATGACTTATGCCGGCTATGTGATTAAAGAACATAAATAAAACAACTGATAATAATATCACAAACATCATCATATTCATTTAATCCTTTATTAAAGGTACATACGTACTTATACAATTAAATAATATATACTGTCTTTTGAGATTGTATAATTACAATATGTGATATGTGTTTACAATGGTAAAGAGTTCATTTTTTGTACATGTACAAATTTTTATCTTATTTTTTAAATTTCGAATTCATCTGATTTAAAAGACTATCATGGAAGTCATATAAAAAATTATACAAATTGATAACAATTTGAATCGAGAAAAATGACATAAATTAATTTTGAATGATCGTGTTAAGTTTATTTCTAATTATTTGAACCCTAAGATTTCGACTTCAGTCTTTCAGTCTTTTACACAATTGAAGGTAAATGACTTTACATAAGATTAAGAAAAATATCACATTTTAATTAGTTAGGAATAAATTCTACAAAATCTTTTATTTTATATCTGATTTTACTGAAAATAATGTACTTATAATTAAATATTTTACTATTTGTTTCTATAATATTATATATTCTATATCGATTTGCTTTGTACATTTTGTGGACTTATGCCTTCTTACAGATAATAGTGTAAGCAATAGTATTGGCATGTTGTATTTATAGATTTTTAGAATGTTTAAGGTTTTCATATTAGGCACATTTTTCCTTTTAGAGGATATCACAATGAAATATATAATAAGCTTAAATTTTAAATTATCATTGGATTTTAATACCAAACCTACACAAAAATAACCTAATGACAAATTTAAACTAAACGTAATGTTATAACCGTTCTTAAATTTCAAAAAAATCAACCAGCTAGTGTCAAAAAGTTAAGAAATGAAAGTGGCATAATGACTGGCTTTAATTAATAATAAAAAATAGACCTTCTGATAAAACTCAAATAAATAAAATTTAAAATAAACATTACATGTAAATGAAAAAGAAAGTATTAATTGACCTAAATAACTTCTTAGGTTTCCACGGCCAGATTTGATATTGTGGCTTTTGGGTTTAGCAGTGTGTGGCGAATTTCTTCTCTCCGTTATTTCGACCGCCATTGCAGGGGTCTTCTTCAGAAGACTTCCTGCAATGGCGGTCGAAATAACGGAGAGAAGAAATTCGCCACAAACGGCTAAACCCAAAAGCCACAATATCATTAATAGACCTAAATTAATAACAATCATTATGTGGCAGCATGTAAATATAACAAAAGTTAATAGCAGGGATGAATATGAAATTTATAACTAGATTGTTACAAATTTAACAAAACTAAAAATACATTAAGATCATTAACTGACTTAAATAAAAATACAATTAAGCAAAATAAAAAATAATACAAATGTATTAATACAAACAACTGATCTAAATTAATAAGAAATATAGAACCAACTTCTTACAAAATGTAAATAAGAACAAAGGTATTAACATTTTTAACTGACCTAAAGAAATTTAGAGGCCAATTTGTGACAAAGTGTTAATAAAACCAAAATAGACTAAAATTTCGACTTTTCTATTAAATACGAAGCCAAATAAGTTATCACAGAACATGATCTTGAGTCATTCAGTCTCTACACAATTGACTAATAATATTCAAACAGAGGTAAGTGACTTTACATAAGATTAAGAAAAATATCACATTTTAATTAGTATCTATAATAATACGTACTGAATATCACAAGGTATATCAGCTTGAACATCTGTCAGTAATGATTCGATGAAGATTAGAAAATATGTTGCTGGGCAAATTAAGGTTTAGGGCTTTTTCTTACCATTAAAAAAAACCCCAAAAAATGATTATTCAATAAATATTTTTCACAATTGCAATTTTCCCAGCTCATTTTTCAAAAACATGTATAAATGTATACTACAAATAGTTATTTATATACTTTAATGATGAGTAGGGTTTTATTATCTTTTGTTAAATGCAATGGAATCATTAAATCTTCGAGAACATTCATTTCCAAAACAATTTTCTTCTATAGTAACAATAATAACAAATATAAAATAATGTGAAAACCTAAGAAGTTATATAAAATAATGTACTTACAATTAAATATTTTACTATTTGTTTCTATAATATTATATATTCTATATCGATTTGCTTTGTACATTTTGTGGACTTATGCCTTCTTACAGATAATAGTGTAAGCAATAGTATTGGCATGTTGTATTTATAGATTTTTAGAATGTTTAAGGTTTTCATATTAGGCACATTTTTCCTTTTAGAGGATATCACAATGAAATATATAATAAGCTTAAATTTTAAATTTTCATTGGGTTTTAATACCAAACCTATACAAAAATAACCTAATGACAAAATGAAACTAAATCTTCATGTGGCAGCATGTAAATATAACAAAAGTTAATAACAGGGATAAATATGAAATTTATAACTAGATTGTTACAAATTTAACAAAAATAAATATACATTAAGATCATTAACTGCCTTAAATATATATTTTTTTAAAAAATACTTTCTCTATTTTACCGCTTAATGGGGCGGCATCGATAGGGCCTCATCGCTTTTGAAAATTATGCTCAATTTTTCCCTTACCATTTGTTCCCCTCTTACTAATTTATATATTAAGCGCGTCTCTGAAAAGAGAAAAAACACATCTTATTATGTAAGCATACACAAGAGAATACCAACAGTAAGTGATCTCAGCAGAAGTTTCATCTGTGGATTCCATGAAACTTGTCATGCTACATATGGCTAAGCGCTACATGTGGAGTGTTGATCTGTCAACGTCATAGACTACAGCCTGACATTCACGCATCATCGGATTATTATAGGAATTCCTTATGAATGAGTAGTGTTTATGGGAGGACTTTCTACTACTACCAATTTTGATTAATAGGCTATACACCAGTGGGTTTTATATCAAGGCATGCTGTACAAAAAAGATTGATTTAATTGTGATAATTTTATTTTATTCTTCTTTGTTTCTTACTTACAGAGTGGATATATGGATGCGAATGATCAGAGTGAGAGAGATCGCAAAACATGAAGAAAATATAGCTGATAATGCAAAAAAAATGTAACGACGGAGCATAAAATATAAATCTTAATGGAATGAAATTTTATAAATTATAATAAACTTTCTCAGCGCAAAATTGAAGGGATGCGGCGCTTCCACAGCTTCTATGGGCGCATGGCACTGGCTTACACACCAACCAGGGGTATTTTAAGAGTTACGAAATATATTGAAATATATTTTAATCTCCGTCAGGGATCGAACCCACAACTTTTGGTTCGGTAAGCGAGCGCCTTAACTGTTAAGCTATACCCAAGGAAATGAAAAAGTTCAATATGTCGTGTCTTATAATTTTAAAAATATAATTATAACAGCACTAATGTGGTTCATCTTGATAGTACTGTAAACTCTCATGGGAGTATTATCCAGTCTATGTTGTGAAAGACGATAGGGTTAGTCGAACATTGTAGAGTAATTGCGCAGGGCTGAATATAAACACTCTTAAAAAATTACTTACCTTCTTCGCTGCCGTTTGTTTCGTTTTGGCTTTCGGATTTTGGTGGCCAACCGCCACCATTATGTCGCACCCGGCGCTCCTCTTCACTAGGAGGACAGTTAGCCGGGTAAACTACAGCATAGTAATCAATCCAATAAATACCATATGTCTTAACAATGCATTTGTGCTTTGCAGCTATGACCCTTCTAAAATAAAGGAAATTAAAACAATTTGAATGATTAAGTTATTGACAGTTACAATATATATATATATATATTATTATATTTTTTTATTATATTTATTATTATTAAAAAAAAACACTGCTTACAATAAATGTAGAGATGTTAAAAATAAAGTCAATTACTTACGCTATGTATATATCTGACTCCGAAATAGGAGCTGGCCCAAGTTCAATACTCCATCTGGTGTGGTTTTTTAGGTCCCCCAGCATACGTTCGAGCCTATCGCCGTACCTATCTATGACCAGGTTTAACCTGTAAAGGACATGCTATTAAAAAACAGTAATATCGCTTAAATGTATTGATATTAGCCTGATATAGCTCTGCTGATGCCGTAAAACCTCGAAAAACGATCTTTCGTCTCTTACTTTTGTTCGCTCGCCTGACATGCACATCTAATAATGTTACTTTTAATTATATAATACTAAGCAGGCGTTTGCAAACGCCATTTTATTTGTTATGACAGTTGCTCCATTTCATGTTGGTTCAACTGTCATCTTTAATTTGCTTTTTTGCTGCGATCATTGGCGGCGCGGCACGTCACAGTGTTCCGCAGTTGCCTGTTACGAGTTGACCGGTTAGGCGACAAAGCAAGTCTTTACCCGCGACTTGACTTTTTTCAAATTCGGGGATGTCAGTATGAAAAGAAGGGAAGTGATAAAACACACTTTACATTCAGGCAATATTCAAATTTGTTTGAACTTCTATTTTACAACAAAAAACGATATTATTTTCATTAATAAACAAAAGGCAACTATTTGGTCAGTAACTATGTAATAAATGGTCATTCACAAATAAAAACAATAAATACTCGGTTAAATAAAATAAACACTCACTTTTGCATTTTGGTAGCTTTCATTATTTCCTAGATGTTACTGGAAGAAAATGAATATAATTAATGAATAAAAATAATAAAAATGTTAACACAAAGCAGGACAGACCACAACAAACATCAATTTTGCTTTCGGGGTAGACACCAATAAATAAAGAAATGTTAGGTCTCGGCTCTCGAGATTTCTTTCTGGCGCCAGCATTGAGTGGCGGCTATGTAGAAAAATAGGCTATATTTCTTGGGGTAAGATGAAGGACCTGGCAGCCGGTGGATGTTTATTTTGTGGTAGTAAGGTGCTCCAACTAAGACAAACATATGACAATATAGGATGATTGTTAATAATATGTGTTTTATTTATAAGTTAGGCATGTTATACGGATCGCGTGTAATCTGCTAAATTGTAAAAATTCAGATTGAAGAACACAAAGGTCATATTTAATTTAATTCTCACATCCCCTTAGTAACAATATGAATATATATCCGGCGTTAAATTCACGTAAAAGTAAGATAATCATAAAATATATTCAGAATACTTACCGGTGCAGGAGCAAGTACTTTTTGACAGCCGGCCAATATTGTGAGAATTCTTCTTCTTCTTCGCCGTCGAATGCAGAACGCTAGTATAGGTAAAATTGATAGGTACATATTTATTACTTTTTATAATTATTACTGTAAATGTATTACAATTATTTATTTTATTTACATAAATTATCTCTTATATATCCACAAATTACTTTCATATTATTTATTTTATGAATCGTATTGAACAATTAAAAAAAGTTCTTCTGCGTAGTATCAATCCGGTGGATTGGTTTGCAGCAACAGAATCTTGCATCTCGATCTCCATTCCTCTCGGTCCTCCGCAACCCTTTTCAGCTCAGCATAAGCGCTACAATTCACATCCTCGAATACTTGCTGTAAATACTCACGTCTAGGGCGCCCTCTACAGTTTCTACCCTCAACCATCCCCTCCACAATATCGTGAAGAAGACCATCGTGTTGCGTGATGTGACCAATCCATCGGGCTCGCCTCTCTGAGATAGTTCTTATTAGGTGCCTATCTTCCTTGATTATCCTGAGAACCTCATTGTTCGTGACGTGGTCTCTCCAGGAAATTCCGAGAATTCTTCTGTATGACCAAATCTCAAAGGCCTCTAGTCTTTTTTTATCACTTTCAGATAAGCACCATGTCTCACAGCCGTACATTAAGATGCTCCAAACAAGTGTTTTGGCAAGTTGCTTGCGGAGCCCTAAAGTAATATTCTTTGACTCAAGAATTTTGGCTTTTTTATTGAAAGCTAGCCTTGCTTGATGTATTCGACTGTTGACTTCTCTTTTTGTTCTGCCATCCCAGGTGATCGTACTTCCAAGGTATACAAATTCTTTTGGATCTTTTAGGGGTACTCCTAGCATTGATATGTTAATTTTCTGCTGCTCATTGCGGCTTACTTTCATGACTTTGGTTTTTGTGCTGTTTATCTTCATATTGTAGTTGGAATTAAATATGTTTTCCATGGATGTCAGCGCTTCAGTGAGTTCATCTTCAGTTTCAGCAATCAGAGCAATGTCGTCAGCAAACCTTATCATATCAATCTTTTGGCCATGTATTTTAACCCCCTCTCTATGGCCCATTTTTTCCCTGATGTTATTATAGTCCATCCAATATAGGAAGAACCCTATGACACATTTATTGCCCTGTGCTAAATATCGTCCGATATAACGTTGTAAAAACGTTCGCTACCTATAGTAATTTATCAACATAAACAAAAGCCTCTCTTCTTATATATAATAAGTTATTTAGGTAAATATATCACAATAAAAACAAAATAATAATAAATATATGCATATTGTTACTAATTAGAAAAAATACGGCAATTTGTAACTATAATACTATAATATCTGACGCACGTAGAAGGCCATGTCACATTACTGCGAAAACCAGTGTTGGGGTATAAATAATCGTATTTTCGATTGTTTTTGTAAATACCTACTAAAATTAAATATTAGAATTATTATCAATTATAAGTGAATATTAACAGGTTTTAAGAGACATGTAAAACAAACTATAAATATTAATATAAGTAATATGAAAATTATGAAGAAAAGCAAGTGTTTCTTTCAAATTACACTCCTTTGTCACGAAGCCAACTTATAATTTCATTTTTATTGTTTGCCGTAGTAGGAACTTTGTTGATTTGGACAGAATGGTACGAAGCGATGTCCATTACTATGGCGTAAGGCTCATGTTAATTTGACAATAAGGTCATAAACCATTGTCTGAAATTATCAAAATTCATCTCTTCGTGATATTCTGTCGTTTTAACTGACTTAAACGCCAGAAGACAATTGGGCACAAAACCTTTTGACGTTCCGGCATGACAAATAATGAGGCGCTGGCCTTTTCCTTCGGGAGTTTTCGTCGAGGATTTAGCCGTGTCGTCGGTCCATATTTTACCAACAGTATGATTAGCATTGAGCCAAGTTTCGTCGAGAAAAACGACTTTCTCCCAATTCCTAATGCTCTTCATTTGCCTCAGAAAATCGCATCTTTTCAGGGAAATATCCGTGCGCTCCATTATAAACATTCTTTTTTCACATTTTTTATATTTGAAGCCAATGTTTTTCAATACCTTACAAAGAGACGTCGCACTGCCTTGAAATAATCCGACTGACTTTAGAGAACCTACCAGTTTAAGAAGTGTTGGTATTTCGTTGCGGTCATAGTATGCATACACGTGATTCCGAATTGCCGCCAAATCAAAGCTATCGGGTTTTGTTATTGAGCATTTCTTCTGTCGTTTCTTATTTGGTGTTAATAATTTTTCTCTTCTAATGAAGATTCACCGTATTTCTCCTCTGTGATCCGAGATACTGTAGATTTACTGATTCCTAGGGAATCCGCGACCCGATCTCGAATGTTTTCAACAGACAGCAATGGTCCACCATTTTGTTTTTCTTGATGAAAATAATCACGCAAGCGTACGACAAATTCACGTGATTCACTGCTGAGAATAGTTCTTTTCTGTCTCTTCGGCATTGTAAAAACACAAAAATATGATTCAATGAAACAACTTTAACAATACTAACAATAAATATAATAATTACAACAACAAAAAACACGAATCGATCGAAGAACAACACGCTACTGAAAGTCAAACATTTGTACTGATCCGCCATGAAGCCGCCATGCGGAAATAGAGATGTTTATATACGATTCACTTCGAATTCAAATTCGATTTTTTTTTCGAAGAAGAAGAGAAAAAATCGACCTAATCGAAATAAATATTTTTGCCCCATCCCTTTTACAAGGGGCAATAAATGTGTCATAGGGTTCTTCATATATTGGATGGACTATACAAAAATTTATTAGAATACATAACATAGATGATCAAAAATTATTAATATTTTTATAAAAACTATATTTATAATATTAATTCGTTGATATTTATATATATATTAAAAATGCATTAAATACTTCATAATCATCATCACAATACATTTATTTTATAAAAATAACAATCATTTAATCATATTTTTGTTAAATAAGATACTTTTCAGACAGGGAAACGCTTTACCCATCGTTATATAGAGCAAGCAGTCTTTTAGGGCTAAGAAATAAAATCAATGGATCTCAATATTTCATCACACAAATGAAAATGTAATCATATGCTTCATTGTGATAATTTAATAAGGAGAAATTAAAAGGTGCTTTAACAACATGTGTATGTTATTTAAATATTTGAGGAGTGCCTACAAGAATACCACTGAATTGTCATAGCCTAACTTTCAAGATATATATCTGATAAAAATTGACTATAGGCCTTTGAGATGTGGTCCTACAGAAGAATTCCCGGAATTTCCTGGAGAGACCACGTCACGAACAATTAGGTTTCAGGATAATCAAGGAGGATAGGCACCTAGTAAGAACCATCTCAGAGAGGGGACCCCGATGGATCGGTTACATCATGGGCCACGATGGTCTTCTTCACGACATTGTGGAGGGGATGGTTGAGGGTAGAAACTGTAGAAAGGCACCCGCGCCCTCGGGCTCGCCTCTCTGAGATGATTCTTAAGTCAATTAGTCAATGAAAAATAAAGTCGAATATTTAAGGACGAGTTTTTTAATACGATTTGATTGGTCAGTGCTGCATTTATATTCACCTTCAGAACTAAATTAAATAAAACCATTATTATTTAGAAAAAAAGCGCAAATTTGAAACTTGTGTAGAATGACCCACAACTCAATACATACCGTATTTTATTAATTTAATTAAAAACGTAAGAGAAAACGATAGACTATAAGATATATAGGGACTCTATGACGCAAAGCGGTGCATATAGATTGTTGAACCGCTAATTCACAAATTGGCCTGCCGCTGATTTTAATTAATAAGCTATGACTGTCGCTTAGACAACTAGTATGAACCATCTTAGAGAGACGAGCCCGATGGATCGGTCACATCATGCGCCACGATGGTCTTCTTTACGACATTGTTGAGGGGATGGTTGAGGGTAGAAACTGTAGAGAGCGCCCTAAACGGGAGTATTTGCAGCAAGTGTTCGAGGACAAGAGTTGTAGCTCTTATGCTGACCTGAAGAGGGTTGCGGAGGACCGAGAGAAGTGGAGATCGAGATGAAAAATATTTTTGCCGTCGGGGATTGAACCCACGACCTTAGGTATGGTAAGCGAACGCTTTATTAACCCATACCCGCTGGCGTAAGAAGACCTTCACTTTGAAATGTTCATTGGATATTGAAGTTATGTTATTGAAATATGATTCATTTCTTTGTCGGGTATTTCCACTTTCAAAGTGGATCCTATCACATCGTAAGGTCAAGACTTAATTGAGACAAAGTTCTCGCTACAATCAATGCAAGCAATCGTGTGTTCGTTTTTTTTGTTTTTTTTTTTTATTTTAAATCATGCGCCACGATGGTCTTTACACGACATTGTGGAAGGGATAGAAACTGTAGAGGGCGCCCTAGACGGAAGTATTTGCAGCGAGTGTTCGAGGACATGAGTTGTAGCTCTTATGCTGAACTAAAGAGGATTGCACAGGACCGAGGAGAGAGGAGATCGAGATGGAAGATTTTGTTGCTGTAAACCATTCCACCGGATTGATACTACTACTACGAAGAAGTAATATTATCATCCAGTGGCAATAGTAAATCATTATCGCTCGTTAGATCACAAAAACATAATTGGACGCGGACCAAAACATGGATGGGTCACCGCCTGTCGCTGTTCGGGTTGCGCCACTCCTTGGGACCAAAAGGTACAAGACTCGGAATCGCGAGGTAATCGTCGCATTAAAAAAACAGTTTCATATCGAGAACATATGATCACTACAAATTGTCGCTACTCAGTTCTGTCAGCTGCTATTGTCCATTCTTCGTCTCAAGATATCTACACACCTGAAGGTCCACCTGGTATATAGTTCCCAACAACCTTCAGGGCAAAAACTTGAAGAGAGGGCCGCTCTAGTATCTAAGGCATATTTTTGAGTGTTTTCTTAATCGGATGCTAGACCATTTGGTTTCAAAGTGCGGCTCAACCCGACCAGCAAAACGTGGATAGCAACAAGCGGTGACCCATCCAAGTTTCGGTCCACGCCCAATGTTGCTCAACTTTGGTAATTTATTTAACGGGAACCACGTTTACGATGCGTCATCGTCACTGAACAAATACAAAATGAGCTTTTGACGCAAAAATAAAAAGTTCTATTTAGAAATGTAAAATAGAATTCGAAGAAATGTACATATTACAAAATATGCTATAGCGATGAAATAATACCGAACGAATACCGAAATTTAGTTAACCTTTTCGTATCGGTTGTCGGCATATGCCGTCATAAGATTCCCCGACCATTGACATCGTTTGACGTGATATATCGTTTTGCTACTTTCTTCGAATAGTTTTTTATGCATCATCTGATAGCTAAAAGATTCAAAAACCAATGTGAAATATGAAAATAGACCAGATAAGTACATTTATTCTTCAAATACTAGTTTTATAATTGTCAGTATAATTTGTATTCAAACCAAACCGTAATGAAAGGGTTAAGTTGCTTTACTTAACTTTTTGTTGAATGACGACAATAGCACATTTCTATGATTGATTAGATTGACAAGTGCACATTTCGTTAGATTACAATTTAAGCAACATTTGACGTGGAACAAAACTTGGGTGGATTACCGATTGTTGCTTGCCACGTATCGTTGGGTGGGTTGAGCCGCCCCTTTAGACCAAATTGGCAGTCATCAGAATTCAAAAGCCACGAGCTAATCTTTAAAAATTCCGATTAAGAAACGACCCACAAATATGCATAGAGATTAGAGGTGTCATATGTTCCATATATGTGTATTGCTGTTAAACCTCCTATAACGCACGCTTTTATTGATTTTTAAAGGAGATTTTTCCTATAATGTTTGCGACATTTTTTCATATAACGGTTTTTTGTAAAAAACAATATATAGTTGTAATTTTAGAATTAATTTAAATTAAAAAATTAATAAATTAAAAATATTTAGTTTTGATTCACAATTTATTTTAACGATTACATGTTTCGGCCTTCCTGAAGACCATCTTCAATAAATTTTATTGAAGATGGTCCGAAAACCTCGATATAAAATTTATTGAAGATGGTCTTCAGGAAGGCCGAAACATGTAATCGTTAAAATAAATTGTGAATCAAAACTAAATATTTTTAATTTATTAATTTTTTAATTTAAATTAATTCTAAAATTATAATTATGCAGTTTCACCAAGTACTGTCAGTTGATAACCTTAATGTTAATATATAGTTGCGCGAATATTACAACCTATCGACCCCAGACAATTAGTTCTAAGACTCATCGGTAACGATTTGGGGCGCACTGGATGTCTAATGCACGAGACATTTTTCGCACGGGACAACTGGTGCACTGGCTGTCTTACTAACCTAAAAGAGTTGTTCCAGTTATCGCATAGTACAGATATCCATAGGTCTCGTCAACAAAATAACTTAGGTAAGGTTAGGTTAGGTTAGCGAGACATCCAGCTCAATAGTTATCCCGTGCGCCAAATGTCCTGTGCACCAGGCGTCCAGTGCGCCCCACGTCGTTACGATAAGTCGTAGAACGAATTGTCTGGGCACGAAATGTGGCGGAACCAGTTGCGCGTGTACACTGCAAGTTACACAAGTCATTTTGGATTGAACAATCTTTTAGGACTAAATGGTCCAAGCCTCGGGAGCATCGGGCTAATCAATCGAATTCCGATCTAATCGAAATGTTAAATGAGTGTTATCTGAATATATATACAAGTAAATAGTGATATCAGCATGATATAGCCCTTGCTGACTGGTACCGAAAACCTCGATATACAATCTTTCGTCTCTTATTTCTGTTCGCTTGTCGTACATGTATATCTCGCCATATTGGCATTATATAAATCGTCACTTGCGGCGCTGGGCAACAGCCCGTCACGCTCAGTCGTATGCCGACGGCGGCGAGATCGCATTGTATTGTGGCCCAGTCTGAATGCTGTGGTCCGGGCCAGAAGTTTGTAAAGTTATCGAAATATATGTCAATGTGCTTCAGAAAAAGTCTATGAGAGGAGGATGTTAATAGGTTAGACCTGATTTTTTATTTTTATAAAAAAGACTGTGGTACCCCTGCAAGAACTTTATAAAACATGCTTTTGCTAGAAGTACTAAGTAGTCATTATCTTAATAATATTATCATTAACTGATATATAATCATTTATATGCAAGCAATATTTTGCATGGATCAACAGTTTCATATGTTTAATACGAGTCTTCAAAGTAAATAATTTAGTTTTATTTTATGTAATCGCATGCAGGAGAGAACAGCCGGTCAAGACCAGTGCACTCTATGACGCTCAGCCAGGGAGGCTGGACGCTGTATGCGGGAAATGTGTGTTATGTTTGTGTTTTTGTGTGGGTTGGGGTGATTGCAAGTGTTTATTTATGTTTCTTGAAGAGATCCAGATTGTAGGAAGGAGGAAACACAGACACTGGAAGAGCATTACAAAGCTTACCAGTAAAATCAAGAAAGGAACTTTGGAAACTGCCAGTTCTTGGTCGACACACATTAACCGTGTATGAATGTTCGGTAAGTGTAAGACGAGTTTATCGGTTGTGGGTGGGTGCAGGAGGAATTAGTTCTTTCTCGTGAACCAATCTTATGCCTTTGTTCCATTGATTACTGGTTAGGTTAGTAAAGGAATATTGAATTGTATTTGAATTTTATATGCTTTACATACATGAGAATATAGTCAAGCTTCCTAAGCAGTTTTCGTAAGATCGGACGATTAGTCTGACAGTCTCGAAGCGTGTACCGTTTGGTCCTAATAGACGTTTAATCCAAAATAATAACATAACCTGTAATCAATAGATCTAAGATTAGTTCACTTAGTATTTTCTACCGTTATTAATACGGGTTGTTGGTCTTCTGAAATTAAAGATTTAATTAATTTAACAATAATATCTCATGCACTCACAACCAACAAACTCGTCTTACATTTGTCGAACATCCATACACGGTTAATGTGTGTCGACCAAGAACTGGCAGGTCCATCTCAAATGCCACTGGTGAGCTCTGAAATGCTGTTCTAGCGTCTGTGATTCCTACTTCATACAATCTGGATCTCTTCAAGAAACAGATAACACTTTTGAGAAGTCCATATGGCTCCATACTGATAATACGACAGAGGGGAAGAATAAATGAAAAAGTCGGCATAGTAGATTTTCGCATTTTATTTGTTTTTAATTTTATATTCATGCTTCATACAAACTAAAAAACATCGATGTCAATACGTTCTATTAAAGAAACAGTACAGATAATTGATTTAAGAAAAAAAATCAGTGAATTTTGGGATGGGGCAAGTCAAACAAATGGTGTCCATATGCCCAAAAACCCAAAGCATGCAAATATAGAATATGTAAAGAATATGTCTTTTCTACTTCTTTTCATAAACAAATAAATGTAAAAACATTTCTATTAAGGTGACAGTCGTCACTTAGTAAAATAATTTCAATTATCAATATTCGACACAAACATATGAATAAATAGACATTGAGAATACAACTGCATATATAACTGACTAAGGAATTTTTCTTTGAGTCAATTTCAAATTCCTATGGATGAATCGGTCGTGCAGGTGGAGAGTCAGCATTTAAAAATAACAGAGGAAGCCTGCTGCGCCCTCTGCCACAGCATGTTGCAATGTAGACATGAATCGTAAAGCCCATCTCACATCTCCTCCGACACTTTGATATCTTAAAACTTTACAGTCCATTAACAAAATCATATAATGTTTCCACGCCCACCCTGTGTCGTGAAGTTTCCCAGTGGATGCAGCTCCATCTTTTTTTGTTCCATTCACCGCATGATTACTTTTTATAAGATTAAAAATATATGTTCTTTTTTCAACTAAAAAATTTAATGCTCCATTCTTTTCAACAATATGGTGATGTAGTGTTTTTGTAATCACCGTTTTCAACTCCAACAGGAGAATTCTCTGAATGTTAAGATCCACTGCGCTACAGCTATTCTCTGGAATGTTCCAGAACCTTCCGGATTTTAAATAAAGTATTCCAGAATGATCCGGATCGATGAGCAAGATATCAACCGTCTCTTTTTATGAGTTTGAGATTTTTTTTACTCTAGAATGTTGCAGAATGCTTGTAAAATGTTCTAGATCGATCTAGAACGTTCTAGAATGTCGCTGAAGGAAATGTCTAGAAGCCCTCTTGGTACTGCTTGGAGTCGAGTTTCTCTTGCAGGATCTCGAGCTGGCGCCTCGCTTCGCACTGTGGGAAATTGTTGAGGTCGTAGTACTGCGGAGCGATTTGCAGCAACCATTGTGCTAAAAGATAAAAAACAAACAAAACGATTAAAATACATTTTGCTGGCGGGTATAACTTAAAGATAAAAACGTCTGCTTACCA
The DNA here is from genome assembly GCA_022606575.1 of Glossosoma conforme. Lineage (NCBI taxonomy): Eukaryota > Metazoa > Arthropoda > Insecta > Trichoptera > Glossosomatidae > Glossosoma > Glossosoma conforme. The sequence goes on along the minus strand of JAGTXR010000505.1, from coordinate 28,620 downwards.
CATAAAAGATAATCAGTCCCGGCGAAAAAAATAATCATAATTCGTAATAATATTTTTGAACTCTATAAATCTCTTCGGTTGTTGAGAGGTTGCTTCTTCATTTATGTCTATTTATAAAAAATGGTGGTTGATGAAAGTCCTCCCGTGAACAAACAGTCCATGTAAAAATGGATGATGCGTGAATGGGATCGACACTCCGCAGGCTGCATTTAGCCGCACTTAAAAATAGCCAACGTTATAGAATCCATAGATGAGATTGTTGCCGTCAGTCGGTATGCTGCCGTAGGTTTTTAAATAATAAATTAAAGCAATATCATTATAAGAACAATGATATTAAATAAGGTGCATCGGCATTTGTATTGGTCTTAATATAAAAGTATGGGATGTAAAACTGATTCATTGTTAGATATCAACTTTGACACACAGATGCTTGATTTTGCAAATGACATTGCAACAGTCTAGGGCGCCCTCTGCAGTTTCTACCCTCAACCATCTCTTCCATGCCCTAGACAGGAGTATTTGCAGCGAGTGTTCGAGGACACGAGTTGCGGCTCTTATGCTGAGCTAAAGAGGATTGCAGAGGATCGAGAAGAGTGGAGATCGAGACGCAAGATTTTGTTGCTGCAAACCAATCCACCGGATTGATACTACAAAGAAGAAGATTGCAACAGTCAAACTTTATATTACTTTCTGTATGTTAGGTTAACAAAATTTTAACATTAAATAGTCAGAAATAAATGCTGCATGGGTTTATACATAGTCCATAGAAAGCAATGTGCATTTACATTGATTGGACATGATAAATGGCACAAATTCTTCAAAATACACTCCACTGTATTAATACATTTGCAGAGACGAGTCTGCCATGCCTGGAAGGCACCCTAAAAGTCCCAGAAGATTGTAACATACTTTTCTACGTTTTTCACAGTCTAATACTGTAAGGGGGCTGATGGAATTACCAGAGTGTTGCTACAGGGCCAGGAAGTTGGTAACAATGAAGGAAGCACTACTTTCACAATGAAAGTAATGCTTCTTGGTGGGGGTCTGCGGGTAATGCAGCTAATCGCTAGTGTTTTGAAGAATGCATGTGTCGCCTTCTACAGTGGCTGTCATAAAGCCAGATGTCTTGGGCTTAAGTATGCAGACATATGCTCCAGATATGTGACACTTATGATAAGAAAAAAGCTTATATGTATAAGTATTTCATACTTCGTTTTAATATGGATCACACCGTGCACTGTTTCACTTGCGTGGAAGATTGCTTATACACATTGGAACTGATGAAGCCTTCGTTGATAATGAAACTGCAGTCTTCCAACAGTGATCAGTGTGATCCACTGTAGAACAAGGTAAGAAATACTTATTTATTTAATATTGAAATGGATCGAATAAATAATAGAAAAAAAGGTATGCTGTGATAACAGTGAAGTCTGTTAGCATCCAATTTTGTAATAGACGATTCTTCGCATTTATAACCATTAAAGGTGTACAACGCATATCACGATGAAATGTACATTACGCATATAATGTCATCATCAGCCTGTGTCCATCCACTGTTTAACGTAGTCCTCCCGCATGACACTACACCTTCTCTGATCCTTCCGTATCCAGGATATTTTGCTATTTTTTTAATCTTCTCTTTTTCTTTGTATCAGCGACATCAAATTATTTTTGCTCAGTATCTGGCAACATTGATAAGCCCGTGTGTTGCCCAGCATTAGTCTTGAGATGTGCAGCTTGTTGGGTACATGGGGCAAGATCTTAGGTGTGAGGCGGTCTACAGGTTTCCACAGTCGCACAACATTGACTCTCTTGACCTTTGTTCTACCAACTTCGGTTCTTAATCTGTTCAGGAATTTCCAGGTCGGCCAGTCAAGGTTCTTACCAGTTAGGAGGGCTTTCATTTAAAGGAATGAAATCTTCTGATGCGATTTATTGTCAGAGCTGGAGTCTCTCATTTTCAGGGCCAGATGTAAGAGGTTGTGTGGATCTCAGAAAGCTGATACGCTACTTACGTCTGGGTGTTGGGGGTATCTGATTATACAAGCAGTGGGACGGTTGGTTGATTGCCTTACGCGTTTCTTCGGCAGATGTGACCTTGCGTCTTATGTTTGGTGGTGCGATACCAGACAAGGGGTAAAGCTTTGAAATGGGTGTTGGTTTGAGGCAGCCTGTGATGATTTTGCATGCATCATTCAGGACAGTATCTACTTGATTACAATGAACTGATCGACCCCATACTGGTGCCGCATATTCTTTTAATCTCGACAGTCCGACTGTCATTTCTTCGACAGATATGTCCTGCCCATTGCCACTTGAGTGTGCCTCTTTGTTGGGTAGCTTCTACTACTTGAGTTTTTCTTCAGATATCCTCGTTTCGGATTCTATCTTTTGAAGACAATCCGAGCAAGGACCTCTCTATGGCACGTTGGATGACCATTATTTATGGGTAAGATTTGCTGTTAGACTCCACGCCTCTGCACCATTAGTTAATACAGAGAGGATGCATTGGTTAAACGCCTTAGTATAAAGACATTGCAGAATTTTCGCTTTAAAAATGTATTTAACGCCTGCCGATTTCTTTTCAGAAGTTATTTTGTCCTAGTTGGATTACTTGTCCCATACATGCCTTTAAAAAATGATACCAAGGTACATAATAAAGTAATGTCGAGTACTTACGGTTGATGTCTGTGACGGTCCTGATGTAGTTCTTGGTGGTGAGCACAAACTCGTTGTAGATGACCCAGTCAGGTTTGTGATCGAGGCAAGTGGAGGGATGCAGTTGCACCACCTGGTTGTCCTTGACGGTCAGGTAGTGACCGGTGCGCTCCAAGTGGGCCACCTAATGACAAGACACCACAATCAATACCTAAGATCATTTTGTTAACTGCATCAGAAAATATAGGAAACTAGGAAAATAGCTGCTCTCAAACATTAATGGAATAATCCACTCCACTGTCACTGGAGAGGAGACTTGGGCGCACTGCATCACACCCGAGAACAGTCTAAGCAATGGAAGCACCCAGAGTCGCCGACAGGAAACAGATCACCGAGGGGGAGATCCATCACACAAGGCTGCCAAGCCAAGACTGAGCTCCGCAGGCAGCTCGCTAGGGAAGGGATTTCGAGTGGGGGAACCAAGGTACACTACAGAATCGCGGGATCCACCATAACAGCGCTTTTCAGGACTGCATCGCCACAGGAAACTTATTTTACAAATCACCCTCGTATAATCTATCATATCTCCTTGTATTTGGTTCTCTTAATCCTGCATTAATTGTTTTCCTGCATTCATACTTTATTTCAATAGGTCCCTTCAAAATAGTAGATAGAGGATTCACTGTACACCCAATTTTTTTTTATGCAGTTTCAATTTTACACTATTTTTAGGAGGTATTTTTACATTTTTAGGTGATTAACTCCTTGTGACTTTGTACTTTTATAAGGCAACCTCTCACATCCGGCCCTGAAAATGAGAGACTCCAGCTCTGGCAACAAGTCGTATCAGAGAATTTCATTACTCCAAAGCAAGGCCTCCCAACTGGCAAGAATCTTGACTGGCGAACCTGGAAATCCCTGAACAGATTAAGAACAGGAGTTGGTAGAACAAAGGACAACCTCAAGCGGTGGGGAACGCTTCGGCAGGGAAAGTCAAAAATAATTTGACGTCGCTGACACGAAGAAGAAGAAAGCATATTTTGATTTTTAGGAACAGATTTATTAACTGTATGAATATAGTTTTTTTTTTATGCGCCACTTTCCGGATCCAATTATCACATAAAAGAGGATGGGCTTATATGGATATTGCTACTCGTATGACATCCCAAGTATAGAACTATCATTGTCTTTAGTTATTGGAGTATTTCCAGCAAGTGTTCACGACATTGTGGAAGGGATGGTTGAGGGTAGAAACTATAAAGGGGACCCTAGGGAATATTTGCAGCAAGTATTCGAATACATGAGTTGTAGCTCTTATGCTGAGCTGAAGAGGACTGCAGTGGATCGAGAGGAGTGGAGATCGAGATGCAAGATTTTGTTGCTGCAAACCAATCCACCGGATTAATACTACAAAGAAGAAGTTATCGCTTCTAGAACGGCACTAACCTGCATGAAGAAGCCATCGACGAGAGCTTTGCGAATGTTGATGTAGTAGTTCTTGCTGGTGAAGTCGGTGCTGGTCCGCTTGAGCTTGAAGCGGTCCATGATGCGCGCCAGCTGCTGCCGGACATTGTCGCCAGACTTCAGCGAGCGGTAGTTGACAAAGTTGTCGTAGCACCAGTGCGGCTCCTCCATGTCTGTGCAACAAAACATACACAGTCTCTTAACAGTTCAGCGTCAGTTGTCGGCATATGCTGTTATAAGACTCCCTGACAGTTGACATTGGTTGACGTAATATATCGTTTTGCTACTTTCAGTTCTCATTGTGACATCTACAGTAGGAAATTGTAAGTGCAGTCATTTCCTTTATCAAACTACATTTATTCTTTACAGGAATCTGTAAAGTATGTAAATACATATCGTTAGGTTTCGTCACAGGAGCGATTTTTCTGTAAACCAAATGTGTGAATGCCACCACATGTACGGAGTTACATAATGAACATTTGTTAAATATAATAGTCTTTTATGCATCATCTGATAGCTAAAGGATAGAAGAACCAGAACGGTAGGGGAATCTTAGACAGCGTATATCGAAAACCGATGCGAAAGGGTTAACACTGAGTAAATAAATTAACATTGTTCAGTGTGATACGTGACAAGACAGGGAAATAATTATTTACTTTAAAATAAAGCTACCCTTCATTTATGCCATGTTTTTGCTAGCAGTGTTAAGATAAGTTACATATTAGATGCTCCTCATTCCCACTTTTAAGAAAGTTTGTTTTACCGAGCTAGATGGGTAGTGAGACATGGTGCTTATCTGAAAGTGATAAAAAAGACTACAAGCCATTGAGATGTGATCATACAGAAGAATTATCAGAATTTCCTGGAGAGAACACGTCACGAACAATGAGGTTCTCAGCATAATCAAGAAAGATAGGCACCTAGTAAGAACCATCTCAGAGAGGCGATCGGTCACATCATGCGCCATGATGGTCTTCATGACATTGTGGAAGGGATGGTTGACGGTAGAAACTGTAGCTCTTATGCTGAGCTGAAGAGGATTGCAGAGGATGGAGAGGAGTGGAGATCGAGATGCAAGATTTTGTTGTTGCAAACCAATCCATCGGATTGATACTACTGATATCAGCTTGATATAGCTCCTTAAGGCCGATGCCATAAAGCCTCAACAAGCGATCTTTTGTCTATTATTTTGGTTCGCTTGCGTGACATCTACATCGAATGTTAAGCGGTGTTTGCATACGCCAAAATAATTGTTATGACAGTTGGTCCATTGACAGTTGGTACAACTGTCCTCTTGGCGGGTGGTACCGCCCGAAATGTGAGCGGGCAAGTAGTCGCAACTCGCCCGTCCTCGTGGTAGGACCGTCCCTCAGGGCGGCCCTTAACGGGCGACGTTATTGACAAATAAACATGTATCGTGAAACAGAAACAAGTTGTTTATAATGTGAACCTGATCCTGCATCCTTCCTCAAGTTAATCGATGTCCAAAATGGAAGAGGAGGATATCACTACAAAGAGGAATGGTATTCAAGAAGATGGGTAGTTCAAAAAGTATTTTCATGGGCACTTACTTTGTTTGAAGGCATGGTACACATTGAGGAGCGTCAGATGGTCTCCGTCAATGTGAGCGAACCTCATCTTGGCGTCATCGGCTGCCTTACGCGCCTCGTTGGGACGCACAAAGCACTGCGGGACTGTAACAAACAAACAGATATTGTACATCACTCTGCAACACATGTAAAAATAAAAGTTACATAAAAAATACGCAGTGATGTTCAAAAGAATGTTCACCTTTTGCCCGCTGCACCAAATTTAGCGAACATTCCCTGTACGCGGCTGCTTTTTTGATTTTGTTGTCGCGTTTTCAATTATAAATATAGGTTATGATATTTTTTCAACTAATCAATATGTTAATTGGCACCTAAAGTTATTTGTTCAATAATAAAATAAATATATTTCTTGTATTTTCGGTTTGATTTAACAATAATCATTCTTTATACAATTATATAGGTTTGAAGCTTCCTAGACCTCTATGTGTGTCATACCTGTTGAGGGCATATTATTATATATATATAGCTTATATAGATGCGCTGACAAACCTTATAAAAAATCAGCATTTCTTGTCTAGAAAATAAATATGTTGGAAATCGCCAATTTGTTTATCTCAAAACCCAGTTATAAATTTTAAACCATCATAAAATAAAAACATCTGAGTCAGTTCATCTTATTGATAATGACAAAGGTTTTCTGTTTTTTGTTTTGTTTTTAAAGAGGAATATCATTCATAATATATTATATATGAATAGACAGGTGAATATAGACGTTTGACATACATATTGTATAATTTGACGAAGAGATTTGGCTTTAAAATACAGTTTTTTAAATTAGTTCTTATATTTTTTTGTTACTAATTTTTTATACAAGTTAATATCCAAAAATATTGATTACTTTTTCTGTAAATATACTCCTACATCTTCCGATTTTTTCTGCTTAAAATTTCGTTTTTTTTCTGTTAAACACTATCCAGTCCAATTACACAATATGTGTACATACACATGACGATACATTTAGCAATTCTTTAAAAAAACAGTCGGCCTCCAGCGTAAGTTTAATCGCGTAACGTGCGTAATGTTAAAATAAAAGATATTTTTAAAAACCCATGTACATATTAATTTTCCATGAAAAGAGCTAGTTTTTTCGCAGGTACTTAAAAAAGGAACTGAAAATTACTGTAGTACGTAGAATCAGCATCATATGGGAGACAATCAAATCAAGTGTATATACACATACAAAATAAACATTGTAATACGCACGCGATATATATGAGAACGATGCACATAATAAAAAAATTGTTTAATACTTATAATAATAGTAAGGCATGAACTACAGCCATTGCACATCATAAAATGATAAAAAATGATATGGAATTAAGACAGCAGTAAAATGGGCTGAATGTCTTTGTTTTGCAGATTGGGGATTTGAGGTAAGGTTGCGGACTAGCGAGGTGCAGGGTGCGGCGGTCGTGGCATGTGGTGACCACACGACTTACCAGACAACATGGCTGTGATGGAGAGGATCTCGTTGGAGCAGTTGTGGTTGCAGGAGGCGATGAGCATCTTGGCGAGTTGAGGATCCAATGGGAACTCGGCCATTACAGCGCCCAGCTCAGTGAGGTTCCCATCGTCATCTGTAAAACCAATATATTGTTAATTAAAGTAAACAGTTTAACTATGCAGTAAACAACTTAAGACCCGTATACAGAGACATTTCTTAAAGTAACCAACCTATCATAGCTACTTTCCTGTAGAAAGATTTAAGTGAAGAAGCCTCAGCTCTCGATTGACTTCAAATCCCAAGAAACTTTTCTTTATGTTGAGTCTGTAAGATGGTGTTAAGTTGGTACCTTAGGTCAGTGCTCCGCAACCGGTGTGCCGCGGCACACTGGTGTGCCGTGAGCTGGATGCAGGTGTGCCGCGGTGAAATTGAATGTATTTTGACATTTTAGTATAGAATAATAATTATTATTATTATATAATTTTTTAATGTTCCTCCAGCGCCTGGTACCAATTGTTGAAAACTGCGAGTATGCTTTGTACACACCATGACCGCACCAAACTAGTCATAAGCAAAGAAAAATGACCCTTATGCCCATCGTTAAAGACTCATGCCCGTGCGCATGCGTTATAACGCATTTGCACTAGTGACGGGCGAAGCAGCTGAGTTCTAAGTTTTAAATTCAAATTTTTATGTGGAAGAGATCCGAATGAAGAATTCAGCACAAGTGTTACAAAATAACTAAAAAAGATAGTTTAAAGAAAGTACGACGAAGACTATATTAAATATGGATTCACGTGGTGTGGTGACGAAATGGTTCCAAAGCCACAGTGCATCATTTGCAGCGAACAGCTATCAAACGAGTCAATGGTACCCAGTAAATTAAATCGCCATCTACATTCAAACCATCCCAGCCACGCCAACGAAGACAGTATTTGAAGAGGTAATAAGAAAAAAATAAAAAACAGAAGATATTAATGAAATCGGCCGTTATGGTTTCTAATAAGGCCTTAGGAGCTAGCTACAATGTTGCAAAATTAATTGCACGTCAAAAGAAACCGCATACGATTGGCTAAACACTTATTAAACCAGCATGCATGGAAATTGTTCTGAACTTATTCATGGGCCCAATGAAGTTAAGGAAGTGAATAAAGTTTAGCTGTCTGCGATACTGTTAAAAGACGTATTCACGATATTTCAAGCGATATCTTAGGAACACTGATTAGAAAACTGTTACTGGCTGAAAAATTTGCGCTTCAGATCGATGAAACAACCGATATTAAAAATAGAGCAGAGCTGATCGCTATTGTACGCTTCGTTGACGAAGACTTTATAAAAGAACATTATTTATTTTGTGAGGAGGTTCCAGAGCGAACTACCGGTGAAGAATTTTTTCAAGTGACCGATGATTTATTCAAAATATATAGTATTCAATGGAGCAATTGCATTGCTGTTTGCACGGATAGCGCTGCGGCAATGACGGGTAGTAAGAAGGGTTTTGTCTCTTTTGTAAAAGAAAAAAATCCGACGTTACAATTTAGACTGCTGCATACATCGAGATGCATTGATGGTCAATAATTTGCCGGAGGAACTTTTGAACACGATGAATGAATGCATTAAAATTGTAAACACAATTAAATCGAGAGCCCTCTCGCGAATCTTAGGAATACTCTGTGCAGAAATGGGAGCCGAATATGAATCCTTATTGTTTTATACTGAAATTCGTTGACTATCCCGAGGCAAAGTTTTGGTTAGATTGTTTGAGCTTCGTCACGAGGTGCGTGAGTTCCTTTTAAATCAAAATATGCCCAAACTATATCAGCACCTCGATGATGATTACTGGATAGCCAAACTTGCATACATGGCTGATATATTCGAGCATTTGAATGATTATAGAAACTTAATAAAAAAATGTAAGGTCCAAATGAGAATATATTGACGAGCTCCGACAAATTACAAGGGTTGAAAAAAAACTAGAACTTTGGCAGAAAGAGTTGCAAAAAGGATGTTTGGAAATGTACCAAAGGACCAACCATAGTACAATTGAAAACAAACAATTAATTGTGGATCTGGGGCCCAACAACACTTAAGTATGCTTCAGCAGAAATTTGTACAGTATTTTTATTCCATTAATACGGAACAATACGATTGTATTCTAAATCCTTTTGCAACTAATGCAATAATTTCTACGGAAGCACTGCCCTTGCAAATTCGAGAGGAATTTACAGATTTAAGTAATGATATGACTCTAAAACTTCACTTCTCCGAAGTTCCATTAGATGTTTTCTGGATTTACGTTAAAAAAAAATATCCTCGCATTTCCGACAAAGCGATCTTAACACTACTTCCATTTTCGACAACATATTTATGTGAGCAAAGTTTTTCAACGCTTGTATTAATCAAAAATGATAAGCGGTCATGCTTAAAAGGTCTTGACCAAGAACTTCGGGTTGCGCTGTCAAAAATCGAGCCGAATATAAAACTTTTGTGTTCATTGAAACAATCGCAGGTATCACATTAGTTTAGTTAGCTTCTGATTTGATAGTAAGATTTTACACACAGTTTGCACCTCCGCCAGGTATACAGAAAAGACGACAATCTGATCTGTGCCCGCCCTACTGGGACTAGAAGCCGCCTAACACAGTCAACAGCCCACTCCCGTTTATCCAACGACTTCCCGAACGCCAGCCCTCACATGACGAAGCCTCAACGGGCGGCAACCCTGCACTGGGCGAAGGAAAACATGCGCGATCAGACAGTTCTCTGCATTGGCGGAGCCAAGAATCACCGAAGATAACGGAGGAAGATCGGCCGCCGCTGACAGAGAGGCAGGGCGAGGATGCTCTGCCCCGGCAAGTGCTGGTGACTCAGGAAGATCGGCTGCCGCCGACAGAGAGGCAGGGCGAGGATGCTCTGCCCCGGCAAGTTTTGGTGACTCAGGAAGATCGGCTGCCGCCGACAGAGAGGCAGGGCGAGGATGCTCTGCCCCTGAAAGTGCTGGTAACTCAAGAAGATTGGCTGCCGCTGACAGAGAGTCTGAATAAATTAAGTGATGTGCGACTTGTGTGCCCAGTGTTAGTTTGGGAAACATTGTTTAGGGAGACCGTGAAGCGTCCGCCACGAAGACCTCCCCAAGTGACTTTTAAGAACTCCCCACACGCCACCTAAAGGTTGAGGCGTACGATGGGTTATTCTAGTTAAGGCCTAGTCGTAGTGCATTGTAATTGTTTTTTTTATTCCAGTAGAATGTTTCTTTTAATTAATTATTTTTAAATGTTTTTATTTTCAAGTAATTTGTTACTTTTGGGCGTTATTTTAAGGCCTTCGCAATCTGTCCCGACGACTGGCCATTGATTGTCAGTCTTAAGTATAATTTTGTATTTGTATTTTTTATGTTTTTTTCTGTAATTCTTTGTGTAATGTTGATTGTGTAATTTTGTGTAATGTTGAAATACATTTGTGGGCATATAGACAAGCGAGCTTAAGATCGTTTATCGCGGTTTTCTGTCTCTGACGGGAGGGCAGTTGACATCAGCGTGATGTAGTCCTTACCCTCTGTTACCAAAAACCTCGACAGACAATCTTTTGTCTTGTATTTTAGTCGCTCGCCACACCTTTATGTATGTGGCCACACTGGGGCGAGTTACATAGTTTGGCCACCGGTGTCGCTGCTGACCGTGCGCACGGAAGTGTGGACACAGTCAGTGGGTCCCCAGCCTTAAGCGTGACAAGGTTCGTGTTGCGACCACGCGGCATCATACCGCGTTGTCACAAAGCCTGTAATGTTTTTATCGTGAAAAATGCTCTGCGCCATAAGTTAATACAGGGTGGATGAATTGGTTAAACGCCTTAGTTTTAAGGCATTGCGGAATTTTCGCTTTAAAAATGTACTTTAGTTAGTACCAAATGCTGCCCATCCCAGTTGTATGCGTCTGTCGATTTCTTTTGAGAAGTTATTTCGCGCTAGTTGTATTACTTGTCCCAGATAGGTATAGTCGATTACAACCTCTATTTGTTCCTCCAATGGAAATAGGATCGAAGGTCTGTGAAATATGACTATTAATCATGGCTTTTGTTTTATCCATGTTCATTTTCAGACCAATTTTGTTCGACGCTTCATTGAGGTCGTAGCGGGAGGCCTACGTTCAACAGTGGACGGACACAGGCTGATGATGACTTCCTGTTCCTCCAAACTCAAAATAAAAATAATTACAAATAACGTCTGAACATAAGTTTAGAAAAGTGTGTGATCACATGCGACACTAACATACTAACACAGTGGTTCTCACCCTTTTTGAAGTCACGGTGCACTTTTGATCGTGGAAAAAAATGGCGGTGCGCCAGAATCGAGAGGTCAAAAAAATACAGTCGATTCCGCTTAATTGGGACACATCGGGACTTGGGCATTTTGTCCCAATTAAGCGGCTGTCCCAATTAAGCGAATTTCACTTTTTTTTTAATTAATTTATTTGGTCTTGACAACTAATTTTCGTTTTTTCCTTGAATGGTTATGTTAAGGTTATTTAAGTAATTAAAAATATCTGCTAAATATGCTACTTTAGTATAGCAATCATTATTCTGAAGACATTTAACAAAATCATCCATACCTTCATTTCGAAAAACAATTAATAACTCATTCTTAAATGCTATGAATCTAGAAATAACTTCACCCCTAGAAAACTTCCTGACTTCAGTGTGAAAAAGCAAGGATTCATATTTAGCTTCCATAGAAATGCAAAGTTTTTTAAATATGTGTGTTTTAAAGGTATTGATCTTATGAAATTCACCATATTTACAATTTGATCTAGTACAGGTTTTAGTGCCGCTGGTAATGTTTTCGACACTTGAGATTCTCTATGTAAAAAACAGTGCGTATATATAATATTAGGGTTTCTTTTCTTTGCAAGGGTAACAAATCCTTTAATTGAACCTACCATTGAAGGAGCACCATATGTACAAATTCCTACACATGACTCCCACGATATTTCAAGATGTTCTAAATATAAAGAAATATAATCAAAAACATATTGTCCAGTCGTATGCTTGGTAATTTCTTTGCAGTTTAGATATTAATTCACTATTTTATTTTCGATTATGAAACGAACGAACCCTAGTAATTGTGCCTTACTGCTAATTTCAGTCGATTTGTCGACTTGTAAAGCAAAATGTCGTTTGAAAAGTTTATCAGTAACTGTTTTTCCAATATCATTCGACATATTTAAAAAAAATTCTTTTATTGTATCGTTTGAAACAGGAATTTTCATAAATTTTTTTTTTTTCATCACCAAACATAATTTTTCTACTTCACAACATGCAGGTAAAATTAGAGACTCTGCTATAGTATGTGGTTTTAATTGTATAGCGATCAATTCAACAATCACGTATGACACCAGTAGTGCCTTATCGGAAATTTTAACAGTTTTCTTAAAATATTTCGCTTGTTTTTTTGCATGCTTAACAATCTTTCAAAGTAATCTTTACTTTTGGATGTAAGATCAGCGTGCTTCAGAATGAAGTGGCTATTTAACTTGTCGAGATACATCGCGCTATTGGACAGTTTTTCTCCTCATACCACACATAGTGTAATGTGATATCCTTCTTCATTGATGTTAGTAAAACCGTAACGTAAATATTCTTCAAAATACTGTCGATTAATTTTTCTGATATTACTGGGTATATTTTCTTTTGTATGAGACGTATGATGTCTAATAATATCGTCATAACTTCTTCTACTTGTACTCTCTGTGTTATTAATATTTTGGTCTAATTCACGATTTAGTTTGATTTTTTTTTTTACTCATTTTTCTCGGGGTGCACCTGCAACAAGCTCATGGTGCACCAGTGCACCATGGTGCACCGTTTGAGAACCACTGTACTAACAGTACGAGTGCTAAACACAGACTGACACAATGACGCGGAAGCCCCAGCTCACAAGTGCATCGTACGTTATGTGACTTCCCCTTTCTGCGTCACTCGTTATGCGAAATGTCGCTCGTTAAGGGAGCAATTTTCTCATAATTTTTTTGCTCCATTATGCGAATTAATCGTTATGAGAGGTTCCACTGTATATGCATCTAACGACACATACTATAGTGCATCCAGTGTAGAGATGTTTATATACGATTCAATAGAGATGTTTATATACGATTCACTTCGAATTCAAATTCGATTTTTTTCGAAGACGAAGAGAAAAAAAATCAACCTAATCGAAATAAATATTTTTGCCCCGTCCCTTTTACAAGGGGCAATAAATGTGTCATAGGGTTCTTCATACACTGGATGGACTATATAGATATTGCATTTGATAAAATTCGCGAAATGGTGTTTAGAAATATCACTATATCGGTGCTCACCTAGAGCGGCCAAGTAGTTGAGGAGCTCCAGTGCTCGCATGAGGGTCTCCGGCGCTGGGGGATCCATGAAGTCAAAATGAACGAGATCATCGATTCCTTAAAGCCAATACAAACATATTTTAATCCAAATCCTAAAGTTACAAAAATCAAAAAGCATATTGTTAACTGTGATTCCAGATTAAATGATGATGAAGTATAATAAAAGTCAAAATAAGTAATGTTATTTATATTTTAGGCATTCACTTTGAGATCCATTAACCTTTAAATGTCCAGTGGTTTCCTTATGGGACCACAGATTTGTGACTTTTAATGCCCTACGGTCCCATACAGGAAGCTCTTATAGTTCATTTCACAATCCGATTATATTAATTTGTAATAATAGTATTAAAGTAAGTTCATAGAAGAATCTATAGTGCGACGAAACATTACAAACATTGGCCTGATAGGGCATTGAACAACGCAAATTTGCGGTCCCGTATGGGTCCACTGGGCGTTTAAAGGTTAATATATGAGATAAATATTTCATACCTTGTTTTAAAATGGATTACACTGTTTCACTGGAAGACTGCAGTTTCGACATCAATGAATGCTTCGTCAGTACACTAATACACGTTGGAACTGACGAAGCTTTCATTGACGGCAAAGTTACAATCTTCCAGAAAGTGAAACAGTGGCTCAATGCGGTCCATGTTTAAACAAGGTGTGAAATATTTATTACAAATTTATCTAGTAACTATCGTACTCCCAGTATTCTATGTAGACATCTATTTTCGAAACCCGTTATACGGCTGCATTGGTGAGAAGCCAAGACTCATTCTCATAATCGATGTCGTTCCTTTATTTATCTTGCTTCTTCAACTTCAAATGGTTGAATAATAATTAAATAATACTTTCTATTGATAGATATATCTTTGCACTGAATACCTAGCTTTTTGAGTTGCAGCACAACTGAACCAAGATTGGAGCGCAGGATCTCAGGGTAGGTGTTCTCTTGCATCTCATTCCTGTAGGCCTTCTCCGTGTAGAGACGGAAGCACTTGCCGGGTCGCGTTCTGCCCGCACGGCCTGCGCGCTGCTGCGCAGAAGCCTTACTGATGGGCGACACCAGCAGAGACTCCACTCTGCACAAGAAACACACATTTGAACTCCTTCAAAATCATCTTCACACATCTTACAACAAAGGTAAAGAAAATGACAGGGCATATCACTTGTAACTACAGATGAAACTCATTTAAGTTAGTATCAAATTACAGCTAGATAGATATTCAATGCAATTCATGGAAAAGTTTCACAAATTTATTGTTACTTTTAGGGGTCTAACAATATAATGCTGAAATTTTACCTGATTCTTGGGTTATAGACTTTCTGCTTGGCGAAACCTGGATCTATCACAAATACCACCCCGTCAATAGTCAGTGAAGTCTCCGCAATGTTAGTCGACACCACCACCTGCAATAACACATCATTTTAAATAAAACCATTGAGCTAACCAATTTTGTAAGTTTAAGTAAGAGACAGGCGTATACAACTGGGATGGGCAGCATTTGGAAAACTAAAGTACATTTTTAAAGCGAAAATTCCATAATGTCTTAATAGCATCCTCCCTGTATTAACTTATGGCGCAGAGACGTGGAATCTAACAGCAAGTCTTACCCATAAAATAAAAGTCACCCAGCGTGCTATGGAGAGATCCATGCTCGGAGTGTCGCTAAAAGATAGAATCTGAAACGAGGAAATACGCAGAAGAACTCAAGTAGTGGATGCTACCCAACGAATAGGCACACTCAAGTGGCAATGGGCAGAACATATTTGTCTAAGAGACGACGGTCGATGGGGAAGAAAAGTATTGGAATGGCGCCCAAGAACTGGCAAACAAGCATTGGCCGACCCTCTACAAGATGGACTGACGATATAAGAAGAATAGCGGGAGTGACCTGGATGCGGAAGGCGGAGGATCGAAAAGGATGGAGACTCATGCGGGAGGTCTACGTTCAACAGTGGACGGACACAGGCTGATGATGATGATGAAACAATTATTTCCATATCTGTTTAATATGCAAGCGGGTGTGGCTTAGTGTCAAAGCGTTTGCTTACCATAACGAAGGTCATGGTTTGGTCTGGACCGTTTAGTCTCAAGAGGTGATTCAACCCAAAATGACAGAAGGATGGGATCATAGTATGTAAAACACTAAAAATATGTTATAAATGAAAAAAAAAAAAGAAAATATTCTTTGTGATTTCTAATTGAATCAATTGAGTTGAGGCGCTCTTTAGGACCAAATCGTCAAAGCCTTGGGAGCGTCAGGCTAATCGTACTGATATCAGCTTGATATAACTCCTTAGGCTGATGCCGTAAAGCCTCGAAAAACGATCTTTTGTCTCTTATTTTGTTCGCTCGCCTGACATGCACGTCTAACGTTTGTAATTGTAATTGTTAAACGGTGTTTGCATACGCCAAAATATTTGTTATGACAGTGGGCCCATTTCCTGTTGGTACCACTGCCATCTTGAATTCGCTTTTTTCGGCAGCGACAGTTGGCACCGCGGAGATGTCAGAGCGCACCGTGGGCTGTCATTTGGACAAGCCTCGCGACCGTGTGCTGAATACAAAGTGAAACAAAAACAAAGTTCTTTATATTGCGAACTTGATCCTGCATCCTTCATCCAGTTAATCGATATCTTAATATGAGAAGAGGATGTCAGTAGAATATCCTTTCACTCACCTTACGGCCGATGGCTCCGTTGGCTTTAGTGGGCGGTGCCTGCTCGAAGATGCGCTGCTGCAGATTGGGAGGCAGCGTGGAGTACAGAGGAATGCACTTGAGCTCCCCCACCTCGGGACCCAGCTTGTCCATCTCTGTCTTGATGCGCTTGCAAGCTTCCTCGATCTCTTCCTGGCCTGCAAACAACACAACAAGGTCAACACATGTTCTCTTCCTAACAATTACAATAGTATATACTGCCCCCACATATTCATCCTGCCCTCACGCGACGGAATAACACCTTTTTTGAAAGAGAGGAGGATGTTAGTATATTTATCACTTGTGGGGTTGACCAATTGAGTACGGCATCTGTGTACGATACTGATACTCTCGGATGTTAATGGAGCCGTCATTACCTGTAAGGAAGAGCAGCACATCCCCAGCCTGCTCCTCGCACATGTGTATCTGTATGACCGTCTTGATGGCCGCGTCCAGGTAGTCTCGCTCAGGTTCCGGCGTGTAGAAGATTTCCACTGTGTGTGTTCTTCCTGGAAAGCAATCAAGCAATCAATATTGTTATCCTTCTTCCATATTGATTGGTTTTACTGCGCTGCCATGGACACTCATGTCACAATAAAATCACGAGCATTCATAATACAGTCATTCATTGTGAATGTAATGTATCCTTTACCGATACTAACTTCAAGTAGCAATTCCCTCAGTGCAGACATGACTCTGTATGACATTTATTTTTGTTTCAAACTGGAAAAGAGCTGAAAGAAAAGCTATGGGAAGCCGTAGAAAACATTCAAAAGCATGTTACAACGTTCTTAAGACATTTTTTGTCCGGCGACTTTTATGGCACTTACCAGGCGTGGCAGACGCTAGTGTATTGCTGCAAGGGAAGAGTATTTTGAAGATCTTTTAGCATTTGTATAGATCCTATCAAAAAATATTTTTTTTAGATAACGCACATTGCTTTTATTACCAATATAATTACTAATTGATGTTCTCACCTGGAACGTTCATGAGTGGAGCGTCATCAAAGTAGTGCTGGAACTTGCCAGCGTCCAGTGTGGCCGACATGATGACCAACTTCAGGTCGGGTCTCTGCTTCACAACCTCCTTGAGAACGCCCATGAGGATGTCGGTAGCCAACGTGCGCTCGTGAGCTTCGTCAAGAAGGATGACCTGATACTGCTCCAGGATGGGGTCAGACATGCCCTCACGCAACAGCATACCATCGGTCATGTATCTGTGCACAACAACACCATCATCAAATGAGGGTGCATTTATAGCAAAGCACGTGAATGCATACTCCTTATACATGTAGAAGAATTATAACGTTAATGATGCGCCAGTAAGATTAAAATTATATGACAATGGAAGATAAGCTTCGCCAAATGTTTTAATGAAAACCGATATTTACAATGATATTGTGGCTTTTGGGCTTAGCCGTGGAATTACTTCTTTCCAATATTTCGACCGCCATTGCAGTTGTCTTCTTCAGGGTTGATGACTTAGTTGTGAGTTGGTGTCAGGAGGTGCGTTAGGCTGACGGCTAAACTACCTCCTGACACCAACTCACAACTAAGTCATCAACCCTCAAGAAGACCCCTGCATTGGCGGTCGAAATATTGAAAAGAAGTAATTCCACGGCTAAGCCCAAAAGCTACAATATCAAATCTAACCGTGAAAACCTATGAAGTTATTTGATATTTACAAACTTGATGTTTATTGTATATTCAATTGTTTTTGCTGGATTTTTTTAGAATATATTTCAATACTCTAATACTGTATAGAGTTACAATAGATACGTAAATACAAATTCACAGAAAAAATGATCTTATAACATTTTCTCCGATTTATTGAAGGAAGAAATGGTTGCTGCTAATTTGTATGTACGTATAAATTGTTAAATGTTTTATTATATTTATGACTTGTTTTATTTTTAGTTAACATTACTGTAAAACTTGCAAAAGGTCGAATTTAAGTTGACATAGGACCCACCGGAACAAAATTATGACGAGACTGAGTCAACCAAGTACCTAACAAAATATAATCAAAATTGATTTAGAGACATTGGACAGCAAAGGGTTAAAAAATTTTGGAGGTTGTGGAAGCAAAACACTATTTACATCAAATTTATAAGAAATATTTACTAACGATAAGCAGCGTTAAAATATGGATTTATCATTTACACCAAATAAATTTCAAGGAGTGGGGATAGAATGCACCTACCCTCGTTTGGTATAAATGCACTATATAAAAACTCATTTCTGCTGTAGAGTAATACAGCATTTTTTGTAAACATGTGTGCTTACGGCGATTGACGGGTTAATATCGAATGATTAGCCCAATGCTTCCCGAGACTTGGACTATTAAGTCCTAAGAGACGGTTCAACCCAAAGCAACTTCATATAAGGGACCGTTACCAGAAAAATCGCAGCTATCACAGTTTTCCGGCAGTCATAGCTCAATGGTCAAAGCGTTTGCTGTGCAAGCTAAAGTTCGTGGGTTCAACCCCCGACGGAGGTTAAAAAAAAGGATTTTTAATCGATTTATGAACTCTAAAAATACCCCCGGTTGGTGTGAATTTGATCCATCACCCGTAAAATTCCAGTCATAGCCTATTAATTAAAATTGGTGGTAGAAGGAAGTCGTCCCGTGAGGACCAACCATTCATATAAAATTCCTGATATAACAATGATGATGCGTGAATCTCGGGCTGTAGTCTATGACGATGGCGGATCTACACTCCATATGCAGCGTTTAGTCATATAAACCTTGATTGATGAGACTTCAAATTACTATCACCATTTGTCGGTATTCTCTTGTATGTGTTTACATAAAAAAAAAGGAACACTCTCCATTACAAATAAAAAAGCGTGCATTGTAGGAGGGTTGATTGTATTGTATACTATATAACCTCAGTGAGTAACTAAAGCACTTGGTTTTGTGATCCATTACATCGCTCGACAATTTGTAACATGAACATTCGCAAACCCCGATAGAAATATTTTTTTTATAATATGGATAACAATTGATACATACATACAAATTTACAGCAATCGTTATCTCATTTCTCTGCTTTACTAACACTATACAGTCTGATTACACATTATGTGTGTTATCCCGAATGTTAAAGGTAGGTCACACAACGTGTGTGTGATCGTTCCGCCAATGCTTAGTGGCCGACTATACACAGCTTGTGTTATGTTTTTTTAAACATTATTGGCCGATCACACAACACATGTGTTGTTTTTATTTTTGACCATAATTCAAGGATCTCAAACCTTTTCAGTGAGGGTCATATTTAATTTTATTTAAACACATGACGATAGATTTAGCAAATTCTTTTCTTCAAACAGTCGGCCTCCAGCGCAAGTTTAATCGCTTAACGCGCGGACTGGATAGTGTTGTAAGTGTGTAAATGTCACATGAGATGATTGCTGTCAGTTTGTAGGTATGCATCAATTGTTAAATGTCGGTATAGATTCAATCGTCTACAAATATTAGAGCTTTGACATATATTTTTCAGCAACCAAAACAAAAACATCAAATATATGCGCCCATAATTATGAAAGTGGTGTCAATGACCAGTGCTTAAGGTACATTTCGCTATCGGATTATACTGGTTTAAGAAAATAGTATTCAAAATATGAATATGAGCTTACACAAATAATGACTTTGAGATGCTGATCCTTAATTTTATTTTCCGTTCGATTAATATTTTTGTCATAATGAGTTATGTAAACATCTTCGTTAAAAGGTGCTCTTGTGATATGCGTTGTTATATTATGTGTCTTTATTATTTTATATTCTTTAATTTTTGTAATTTGATGGTATTAGATGCTTTAAGTTTTGAGTAATTTTTATAGTTTCAATTCTTAATTTAATATGCAACTATAGGGTCCGCCATCTAACGTTTTTTTTTTCAACTAGTGCTTATTTCGTGAATGGTAACACTTACCTCATGTCTGGTTTGACAGATAATTAGTTTTATCCTTCCGCTGAACGAATATGGTTGTGTATACGCTTGAACAACGCTGGGAAATATTGCGACATTACTTTGAAAATCATGCCGTGAATGGTAACACTTAGCTCATGTCTGATTTGAAAGATAATTAGTTTTATCCTTCCGCTGAACGGATATGGTTGTGTATACGCTTGAACAACGCTGGGAAATATTGCGACATTACTTTGAAAATCAGGTCATTTCTCTTCGAAAATGAGCAAGGAGTGGCCGTTACAGTCAATGGCGATCGTTATCGGGCCATTTTCGTTCACAAAAATTGAAGAGGAGGATATTGGCAACATTTAGTTTCAACAGGACGGCGCTACGTGCCACACAGCTCAAGCTACACTCGATGTTTTGTGATGTTTTTCAAAAAAAAAAAGTTATTTGGCAGATCCTATATATAAAATGTGATAAATATAAATGCATTGTCAAAATAAACAATCTTTTATTTTGACAATGCCATTATTTTACCCAAATAGGATGACTAGTTTTAGAGATATGGTTATTTATATAATAGTTTACAGGTTGGGCAGTGAGCTCCCTCTATTGTGCACGGGCGTGTAAAGGTTAACACATTCGCACTGGGAAAGGTATTAATACCCGTTACCTTGACTGACGGTTAATTACAGGAAGGGTATTTTTACCTTTTACGCACTCTGATCTTTAAAGTCAGGTAGGGTATTTAGACTTGTTTTTTTCTACAAGAATTTGTCTTTTTCTTACTTATAAGGTTCGACATTATCAGTTTTAAAAAAGTAAACGCATATTTAAGACACAAGGTCACTACAAATTTGTTTTAATTTTGAGAATAAATAATGTTTGTTTATTTTGTAAAATCAACATATATTTTTAATTTTATGCATAATCGCTAGAATTTTATGTATATTTTTTGTGATAATAACCTTTATAAGGGTTAATATTACCATGAAAATCATACTCTAAATCTAAAAAAAAATTATAACTCTAAAAACGAACCCTTAAAAGTTTTAATGTGTATTTTCAAGTTGTGGACATAATAAAAAATTATTGTTAAAAGTTCTACAACTTTTCGATGAATTTGCTGGTGGTGCTATAATTGTTGAGTATCATATTGAAAAAAATATGTAGTTATGTTGGATATTTATAAAGTTATGGCAGTTTATGTAGAAACATATTTTTGACGCGTGACCTGGATTTATCGCCGGTATTAGAGTATCAGCCGAGCGCCAATGTCACCCGATGCGAATGTGTTAATATGATCTTCATCCAACATAAATTAAAAAATACTAATACAGCATTTTATGCACAGCAATAAGTTGTCACTTTCATTGGTTTTCATGCATTACAACATCGAAACACAAACCTTTAAATATCTCAAAACGAATGGAACATGGACTTGCACAGCTTTCATAACCATGGGCACATATTGAATGTTATAGTATTACATTTGCAATAAAAAAATCTTCACATATTTTACAAATAAATTAAACATTGCATCATTCTAAATATTTATTTATTTACCTTATTTTTACATGGTCACGTAAGATAAGTTCTCTATTAGGAGACTGCAGTTTCGACTAACTCATAGCTTTTCTCAATCCTTCTCTTGTTAAGAGAGAACTGTACGGAATAAGATAACTGTGTCGAAACTGCAGTCTTCTTATATAGAACTTATCTTACGTGATCCATGTAAAAACAAGGTAAATAAATAAATAAGTATTTATAATTTATAATGGATCTCAAAGTGAATGCTGAAACATAGAAAAAATTGTATCATTAACTTTTGAGCAAATACTATTATGGATTATTTTTGCTGATTCTAAAACAACATGCTTAAGGTCATAAAATAATAAGGTCGCAAATTGCAATGCTTATTTTTATTGTAATATTTTTGAAAATTCTGTATGAAAAAAAAAGGCTAAATTAATTCACTAATCATTGGCACACACATAAATAGTGAAGATTTAAATTATCATATGAAACAAACATTACATTTTACATAAACATATGTGATATATAAATTAAAAGCATAACTTTTAAACGCCCAGTGGTTTCCTTACAGGAGAGCAGATTTGCGTCGTTCAATGTTCTACGGTCCCATACAGGACAAGTGCTTATGGTTCATTTCTCAATCTGATTACATTAATTTGTAATATTAATATTAAAGTAAGTTCATGGAAGAATCTATTGTGCGACGAAACATTACAAACATTGCCCTGCTAGGGCATTGAACGACGCAAATTTGCGGTCCCACATGGCAGAGCTCCGCACCTTTTCTCATCTACGGCACACCAAAGTACTTCTTTGGATTCTACGGCACACCAAAGTTCTCACCTTGAATACCGCGGCACACCAAAAGCCAAAAATATATATTAATTTGATCAATTTCACTTTTTTAAAATTTCATTTAGAACTTAATAAAGCAAGTACCTCGTTGTATGTCTACATAAATAGGCGATAGGCGCTGGGAGCTTAAGGACCGTTGTAAAATTATTTATTTATAATATTGCCTTATTTGATCGCGGCACACCTGTATCGGCTTACGGCACACCAGTGTGCCGCGGCACACCGGTTGCGGAGCACTGCCATATGGGACCACTGGGCATTTAAAGGTTAATTTGACATTTTAATTTTTTTCCCTAAATAATAAGAGAATTACATAAGATAACAGCATTTTTTATAAATACATATTGAATGAAAGAAAGAAAAATCAATACAGTCAACACTCCTATAGCATTTTCACAAGTTAGGGTGATTAGCCAGAACATTTAGTCATAAGACAATATTCAACCCAAAACAAACAATATAGGAGATACGTTATTTGAAAAATTTACGTAAACACAACAGGAAAAATATGTTTTTACAATTTAACCCTTTCGCATCGGTGGTCGGCATATGCCGTCATAAGATTCCCCGACCGTTGACATCGGTTGACGTGATATATCGTTTTGCTACTTTCTTAGAATAGTATTTTATGCATCATCTGATAGCTAAAGGATACAAGAACCAATGTGATATATGAAAACAAACCAGATAAGTACATTTATGCTTCAAATACTAGTTTTATAATTGACAGTATAATTTGTATTCAAACCAAGCTGTAGTGAAAGGGTTAAGAGTGTAAAAGTGTTAAGTGTATAGGAGGGTTAACTGTACTTGTCATAATAACTATGCAGTTTGTTATGTTTGATACGTGCATACAAGTTCACAGCATCTTATATGTTTTTCTCATCAGTAAATTGAAGAAAAAACTAACAGCCGAGGCTGAGATAAGAACAATGAACCTTTGCAATGATTAATGATGTTTACTGTGCATTTGTATGTAGGTATCTATTATTTAAATATATGTATAGGTGTTCAATTATCTAAATAGAGTATTGAAATATATTCTAAAAAAATCCATCAAAAACTATTTAAGTAATAATCAAGACAAATGTAATGAATCTAAACTTAAAGGGGAAGAGGCATGATTGTCTTCTCATTATCACCTACTGCCTTCACCATCGGATGCTAAAGACAGTCTAGTGTTGTAACAGAAAGACTGGCGAGCTATTCACTCACTTGAGGCATGTCTTGGGCCCAGAGCAGTCTTCAAAGCGGATGCTGTAGCCCACTTCCTGTCCCAGCGGCACGCCCATCTCTTCGCTCACCCGCTGAGCCACGGACATGGCGGCCACGCGGCGAAGCTGCGTGCAGGCCACGGCTTTCTTCCCCATAGCCCGAGAGTGCTCCACACACCTATAAGCGATTAACAATTTTGCTATATTATCAACACATAAAAAATACAATTTTTCTACATAACATCCAATGCTTGGAACGCAGACATTAGATCAGTTCACTTGAGACTTTTCCATCATTATTACCAGAGCCGCTGCTTCTCTGAAATCAAAGAATTAATGCTGTCAGCGCCCACTCAAAAAGTTTAAGTATCTAGATTCTAGACCAAGAACTATCAGTTTCCAAATTTTCAATTGTAAATGCCACTGGTGGTAAGCTCTTAACCCTTTCGCACCGTTTGTCGGCATATGCCGTCATAAGATTCCCCAACTGTTGACATCGGTTGATGTTATATATCGTTTTGCTATTTTCTTAGAATAGTTTTTTATGCATCATCTGATAGCTAAAGGATACAAGAACCCATGTGAAATATGAAAATAGGCCAGATAAGTACATTTATGTTTCAAATACTGGTTTTATAATTGACAGTATAATTTGTATTCAAACCGAGCCGTAATGAAAGGGTAAACCACACTTACAGTATATGTATTTGATCTTCCATACAATCTCTTCAAGAAACAGATCAACATACACCTGCAACTTCCCCAATACACACACATGTAGTGTCCAGTCACCACGGACTGAACAACTCATTGGTCTCTACCAGTTGTGCTGCTCTCCTGCATGAACTATCATAAAAACAATTGAAAACGAAAATAATCAACCAAAAACAGGCTTCATAGAATAGGAAAGCATAACATTATCGCTTTTCAAGCGGGCGACCATCATTCGAGAGTAAAAATCATAAGTTACCATTGTGGTATCTGGGTGGTTTTCCCAGAGCCAGTTTCTCCGACCAACACGATGCACTGGCGCTCGGCTAGAAGTCGCATAAACTCAGCGCGGTACTCAAACACTGGCAACCCTGAAATACACCAATCAACAAATATTAGATTTCATCTAGCAGTAGATATATAAGTTTACCTGTAGACCGAGGAATTTCATTTTGCTAATGTTAAAAAGATAACACGCAGCAAGTCCGTGCAAATCGATGCCTAGATGTACATGGGATATGATGAACAAACAAAATAAGCCGTAGCTCGTCACGCCCGTTAGAGTGTAATTTCAGAAGTGTCTTGACGGAATATATCGTCATACCCGCCACGGTTGCTTTCTTGAATATTACGTCATACTTGATTAACAGGTTAATACCAATCTTAAGACAAGATCTATACCAATAGTTTTTTTATTAAAATTGATAAACACACACAAATCTAATATTGTGGCTTTTGGGTTTAGACGTGTGTGGCAAACTTCCTTCAACCAATATAATATTCAACCAATAAAAGCCACAATATCAAATCTAGCCGTGAAAACCTAAAAAACACACAAATCTACATAAAAAAATAAAAATATATGATATTTCTACTACAAATACGTATTTAGTCTCAAGTAAGTAGGTAGAAGCAATTATCGAAGCGTACCAACGCTGTGTATATAACAGAACAAAAGTGTTAAGTTTGCGGTTTGAATCCCAGCTTCACCTTTTTTTCTTTGATATTGCCGAGATAAATGTCATTAACCTTTCGGTTACTAAGAATTGTCTTAGCGAACTTGCGAAAAAAACAAAGCGATTTTAGAGCATTTTTAGTACTTTAAAAATTTAAAATAATTTTCATCTTTTTTATGCTAGATTGAAAAAATAAAAACAATGGTTATTCAACACAGTTCAAACTTCAGATTAAGCAAATAAAAATTTAATCAATAATAATTATATTTGCCAATAAAAAAATATAAACATGAAAAAATAAAATATCCAAACTCAAATTTTGATTTTGAGATCATATATGATGTAAATAATAAATGTTTATTACTGTCAACTTGTGTTTGTATACATTCCTATAATTTATTTAATAGAATTTTAGTAATGCTTTTTTCAACATAAAGATGTATTCCAGTGTATTGTTGGTCCGCATAAATCAACTGAGATTCATGACACATAAAAGATACAGTAAATTAAGCTTCATATGTGCGATATCCACACGTGTTAATATCCTACACACGTGCAGGTATTTTAGACTTTAACCCACAACCCTTTGCACTGCAATAGATAAATAAGATGCTTAGGGCATATAAAGCATGCAACGGAAGTGGGATCTATGCAGATTTGAAGCTATTCTGTCCTCCCCGTTGATGTGGATAGGAGATCTTCACTCTCGTTGATTACTGTGTTGCTTACCAACGCGCTTCCTGTGCAGCTCATGATATCGGGGCGTGTAGGGCAGCCCAGTATAAGGGTTAAGGCCTCCGGGGGCCACGGAGGGTACCAAGCTTGGAGGACCTTCAACTGGAACACCGCGCTCTTCCCTGCAACGCAAAAGACACATTAATCTAACTTCTTGGGTTTTCATGCCTAGATTTGTTATATGCCTTTTGAGTTTAGCCGTGTGGCGGTTTTCCAGCACTTATATTTCCAACGACATTGCAGGGGACACAATGTCGCCAATCATGAAGACGACCCCTACAATGGCGGACGAAATATTGGTATTATAAACTTCGCCACACAAAGCTAAACCCTAAAGTCATAATGCCAAAAGACACATTTATATAATTTCAATTTAATTTTATTTTTATTTTTTTCACCTACAGAAACATTACAAATTTAAAAAATTATATTCGTTACTGAAGTACAATCAAAATTAATAAAAAAAATATATGGTATTTATTTATTTAACAAGAAATAAATTTATACAGAGAGGTTAGAATACAAAAATGATAGGAAGCTATGAAAATAGACTGATCTTCATCGGTAGGTATCACTAATGTCAAAAAGGTATGGCAAATGACATTTTAACATGAGAAAGAGTAAATCTAACGATTTGAAATGGACCATTTATCTTCCATTTACAAACGCTTTGATTATATAAAGCGTGCATTGATTTTATGAAGGGTGCTTTTTAAGTTTGATAAACTACAGTGAAATGTTATGGAAAAGGTAATATTAGAAATGCTTTAATATTAAAAAATAATCTAAAATATAAATGAATTATGAATAAATATCAAATACATTAATTTGAGATAATATTGCATATACGAATGGCCAATTTTTAATGATAAATAACAATGAATGTTTTGTTTGAACGAAATGTCAAAACCAAAAAGCATGCCAATTAAAAAAAACTATGTTAAATTTAAAAAAAATATGATTGTATGTTGTAGAATGTAAGGAGAATTGATTTTGAAAGTAAGAATTGTGTATAACAGCAATATTTTCTCTGAAACAGCCAAATTTATGTTTGGTTGCTCCCGAAGGCATCGCGATGTGTTAGACGTCAGACTTCTTGGGTTCTGTTGGTTTTGTACCTTCTCTTCTTGATGAACGGGTCAAGAACTTCAATCTTGCGCCTTCTGGACATGGTGGTTGCTGTGGAGTCCCCGGCGAAAGAAACGAGAGATAATTATTCTCGCGTCAAAAAGAACGCGGAAAAGCAACGAGGGACAAGATGGCCACTGACAAGATGTCACCCTGACCAACGTAAGGAAAATTTAAAGTGATACCATGTGGGGCAATTTTGGTATAAACTCATTCGGGCCGCAATAAAAAAAAATCACTCAATTACATTTAAGTACGAGGTGAAATATTAACCTCTAAACAATTAAAATTGTTTTAAAAAATAAACGCGCTTTGAAAATCTAAAAATGCATAATTTGTACATTTAAGGAAGTACATATTATAAATATTGCCCCCTAAAAGTACTGGAGGACTCTGCGAAATGTCTTAAGGTCACAGGTTCGATGAAAGGAAAATCCTAATCTATCTCCTTCTCGTGGTGGGGGGTGAGCGACATCAGTCGGCCAATATAGACAGGGACCGAATGTTGGCCGGAATACAACACCCAGCTAACCTCATCAGGTCAAGCTGGTTAGGGCACTCTATTGTCCTGGAGGTAGTAAATGCCCTCCTAAGGCGGATGAACCTTTATGGTCAACGGCATTAGGATGTGGAAATAAAGGGGAAAATACCACATTAAAGGTCTTAAAGACATCCCATGTATCAGCAAAAAAAATGATTGCATCTCAAGTAAAATTTTCCGAGATAAAATAGTCGCCCAATCGGATCTCCTGGTGGGGACTGCTCGAGACAAACAACCAAGACAAAAAGGAAAACCTTCAGCCAACAAGATATGCCACCTGAATGTTCAAACATTGCTGCAGAACAGCAAACTAGATAACCTAAAATTAGAAATGCAGAAAATGAAACTGAACATTCTAGGGATAGCAGAAATGAGATGGCCAAATTGTGAGACTTTTGGAGTGGAGAATATAGGATAATACACACAGGATGTATTGAAAATAAACCTGGCCATGGAGTAGGTATTGCACTGTGCAAGGAATGGGGAAAGCGTGTGAAGGGATAGTAAATATAATGAAAAGAATTATTTTAGTCAAACTTGAAACAAACCTGTTGATACTGTGCTACTCCAAGTATACATGCCCACCTCAAGCCACGATGACTTGTGAAGTGGAAGACGTGTAAACGATACTAGACAAACTACTGCTAGATGTTAAGGCTGGAGAAAACCTGATTATATTCTCCGGAGATTGGAACGCTGTAGTGGGAGAAGACAGGAGGGAACATGTTGGACAACTGTTCAGTGCAAGAAATATGGAG
>JAGTXR010000504.1:0-62608 GCA_022606575.1 Glossosoma conforme | reverse complement strand
GCAATTGAATGGCTTATCTTTGCCGTGTAATAAAATATGATTTTCAAATGCACTCTGATATTTACATGTAAAATTACATGTCTCACATTTAAATTTATTTTTTTCACTGTCAAATAAACAATTGCCCACTTTCTGATCGAATGCTCCAGATTTGTCACCATCAAGGATCACACCGCAGCAGCCCAGCAATTGATGCAGTCGCAGTGTTCTCGGGGGGGCAATGAAGCTGCACAGGTCACAAGCCCCAGACTCCACTCCACTGCCAACTGCAACTGATAACATTCAAAGAATAATCAGCATCGTTAGCATGATATTGACGCAGCATAACCAATAACAGAAGATCTCGTGAGTATTTTAAGCATTTCGACTTGTGTTCGAAGTCAAAAAAATTAAAATATCGCTCAGGGAACCGACGCGGCTTGGGCAGTAGACAAAAAAACTATGGTTACTACAAATTTCAGAAGAAAAATAAATGACTAGTTAAGACAACTCAAGCTATCAAAATGTCTTACTTGGCAGTCTCTCCAGAAGGATACTGCAAGGCCGGAGTGACCTCACGAGCTTTCTGAAATCCACACAACCTCTCACATCCGGCCCTGAAAATGAGAGACTCCAACTCTGGCAACAAATCGCACCAGAGGATTTCATTACTCCAAAGGAAGGCCTCCCAACTGGCAAGAGCCTTGACTGGCCGACCTGGAAATCCCTAAACAGATTAAGAACCGAAGTTGGTAGAACAAAGGACAACCTCGAGCGGTGGGGAATGCTTCGGCAGGGAGAGACACTATTGTGCGACTGTGGAGATCTGCACACCGCCTCACACCTACGATCCTGCTCCATGTGCCCAACAAGTTGCACATCTCAGGACCTAATGCTGGGCAACACACGAGCTATCGATGTTGCCAGATATTGGGAAAAAATAGTTTGACGTCGCTGACACGAAGAAGAAGACCTCACGAGAATAGATTCAGAATATTGTAGTAGACATTTGGGAGAATCCCTCGTGCCGGACTCATCCACGGCGTTGTTGTAGCAACCCAACAGCTGATGCAGCCGCAGCGTCTGAGGGAGACTCAGGAAGTTGCAATAGCCACACCGGAACACGTAATCTGCAACTATACACAACAAATGTTTAATCTATTAATAAATAAATAATTTGCCGGCGGTCATAGCTCATTGGTAAAGAGTTTGCTTGGTAAGCCAAAGGTCGTGGGTTCGATCCCCGACGGAGATTAAAAAAAAAAAAGGATTTGTAATCGAGTTCTGAGCTCTAAAATTCCCCGGTTTGTGTGAATTTGATCCATCACCCGTAACGTGTCAGTCATAGCCTATCAATTAAAATTGGTGGTAGACGAAAGTCGTCCCGTGAAGACCACCCATTCATAGTAGATTCCTGTAATAATAAAGGATGATGCGTGAATCTCGGGCTGTAGTCTATGACGTTGGCGGATCAACACTCCACAAGCAGCGTTTAGCCATATACACCATGGTAAGCGTCATAGAGTTCCACAGATGAGACTTCAAAATAAAAAAATTACTATCACCATCTGTCGGTATTCTCCTGTATGTGTTTACATAAAAAAAAAAAAAAATCTACAGAACATCTGTTTTGATATATATAATCGTGTCGGAAACAACAGGGTCAGATCCTGTCTGCCCAGAAGTGGGCGACGTCGATGGCGTTACTTCTGGCCATCATCAGGTCTTCCTGGGTGCAGCCACTCGGGCACAGCGCACACTCCAGAAGGTGTGACAGGGTCTGCTCCACGCCGCAGTCACATTCAGTCGGTCCGCTGTAAAACTGCCAGGCCCTCATTTGTGTCCTCGTCTTGCATACTCCGGTCCGAAGTCTGTTAAGGGACCTCCATATATTCCACCCTTGGTCATGTCCAGGGGCTAGGTCCTCTTTCGGGGCAATCCAAGTATTCCCCTCAGTTGCGCTTCTCCACATGTTCAGCCGCAGGGTGGCCTCAGGTATCTCCAGTTCCGTTGTCGACTGTAGGAAACTTCTTCTTGATTTGAGCCGTGTAGTTATCTTTTGGTACCCAAACATAGGGTGGAGTGCTTTGGTGAGTTCCTTCTTGGTAGTAACTTCTCGCCGTATGTTTGGTGGGGCAATGCCCGAGAGTTGATATAGCTTTGATATTGGGGTAGGTTTTAGGCACCACCCGGCACGTTTCATTCAGAGCAATATCCACTTTCTTGGTATGGGCAGACCTCGCCCATACTGGCGCAGCATACTCGCCAGCAGAGAAACAGAGAGCTAGAGCACTTGTGCGGATCAGGTTTGGTTGGGCTCCCCACTTCGTACCTGCCACTTTTCGGAGTAGGTTGTTTCTGGTGGACACCTTTTGCTTAACAGATCTGAACATCTGTTTTGATAACAACAACAGTTAAGCACCTCACTCGATTGCCCGCACCCGTACAGGTGAACTCCATGTAAAGGGTGATTTTTAAACTATTTTCTTTTTGGCAACACTGATTTTGACAGCTCACGTACGTTTCGTGTTTTGTGTCACTGTCAAACATCTTCAGTTTGGTCTATAATTTAACCATGAATCGTCTTACAAACGAACAACGCTTGCGAATCATTGAATTTTATTATCAAAATGCGTGCTCTGTTAAGAAAGTTCATCGCGCGCTTCTTCCATTTAATGGTCAGTTTAATCGACCCACTGAAGCGGCTATTCGGGCTTTTGTGACTAAATTTTGCACCAAATTTACATTGTTGGACATTAAATCAGCAACACGCTTACGTACAGTGCGAAATGAAGAAAATATCGCAGCTGTGTCGGCCAGTGTTAGTGATGACCATGAATAATCGATTCGGCGCCGTTCGCAGCAATTGGGCCTCACTTACTCAACAACGTGGAAAATTTTGCGGAAGGATTTAGGTGTGAAGCCTTACAAAATACAGCTGGTGCGAGAATTGAAGCCCAACGATCTACCACAACGCAGAATTTTTGGTGAATGGGCTCTTGAAAAGTTGGCGGAAGATCCATATTTTTATCGAAAAATTGTGTTCAGCGACGAAGCTCATTTTTGGCTGAATGGATTCGTAAATAAGCAGAATTGTCGGTTTTGGAGTGAAGATTAGCCAGAAGCATTGCAAGAGCTACCAATGCATCCAGAAAGAGTTACTGTTTGGTGCGGATTATGGGCTGGTGGCATCATTGGACCGTACTTCTTCAAAGATGATGCGAATCGCAACGTAACTGTGAATGGTGAGAGCTACCGTGAGATGATATCCAACTTTTTTTTGCCTAAAATGGAAGAGCTTGACTTGCATGACATGTGGTTTCAACAAGACGGTGCCACATGCCACACAGCACGCGAAACAATAAACCAATTGAGTGGCAAGTTCGGTGAACACTTTATTTCACGTTTGGGACCGGTCAATTGGCCGCCTAGATCGTGCGATTTAACGCCTTTAGATTATTTTTTGTGGGGCTATGTTAAGGCTCATCTATACTGACAAGCCCGCTTCGATTGGCGCATTGGAAGACAGCATTGAAGCATTTATTCGTGAGATACCGGCCGAAATGTTGGAAAGTGTATGCCAAAATTGGACTAAGCGGATGGACCATTTGAAGCGCAGCCGCGGTCAGCACTTGAATGAAATAATCTTCAAACATTAAATTATATGGACTGTACTATCGATTCAAATAAAGATTTCATGCATTTTTCTTAATTTTATGTCTTTTTTTGGAAAAAAATCCTATCGCTATTAAAAAATCACCCTTTACAAAAAACTCGCCTAAAATATAATACACATCAATACAATGCATTTAAGTACATATAAATGTGTATACTTTTTACTCGCTAATTGGTTTTCCTTGCATTCTACTCGTGCACATCTAACTGTATGTGAGATAGTGAAAATATTTTTACTTGACAGAAATGGCCGACAAAATAATACAAAACTTCTGCTTTGATTAATACAACAGTACATATAGAGACTTGGCCACCAGCTTGATAATGTTTCTTACGCATAAAGGGATCTCATAAAAATATCAACTATTTACTCTAAATTACATGCATGTATTATTGCTTTATTATCACTTGCCTTAATATAGAGATCTGTATTTTTAGTTTCTTCCCTATCTGCTTGTAAGCTGGAGCATATGTCCGTCACAAATAGGAGGCGCCACTTTCCCCATCTTTGACATGTACTTCAAATATGTGTTTGGTTTTAAAATGTCAAAAATACTTCAATTTAATGTGCAAAGTAATTGGGTTAGGTTGCTCAAAAAAAAACAATATTGCCTTGAAATATGAGTCAAGGCATAGACAATATAAGCTAACAGAACTGTGAAACGGCAATTGTGGCAAGTGTCCATGTGCTCCTTATATGGAGCAGATTTGGTAAAAAACAAAATATATAAATAAAAATGAATGTATAGTATGTTTGTTTGTACATTACTTATTAATGTATTTACTGCTTATCCAATCACAATGAAAATTTGAAGGTTTCAGTTTCATTAAAACCAAATTACAAGTCGATCTCACCCTAATTTGAGATGAAAAAATCCAGTATTAAAGGTTAAAGATATATACGTAGAGTGAGGGATGATAGACTTTTGTTTTTTTGAACTTATTCATATTTTTATTACATATACACCAAAACATAAATTATGCTAAAGCGTCGTCTCTTTCTATCTCTATCCACGATGGTATTAGTTGATGATGATATTATTCAACAAGGTATATAAAATCCATATCAACGGCTTGATACAATTAACCCTCCCCTTACTGTGATAAAAACATCAGTGAGCTCCAATGACGTGTATTTTCTACAACATATGAAAATGTCTGATGGAATTTAGATTGACTATGGTTGAAGTTGAAATGTAACAATTTTTGTAATGTAAATAACTGAAAAAGAGAAAAAAACATTGCAATTAGCCGCTAGAGCTGCAACATATTCAGAGTGCATATTGACTAGTGTGCAGCCCGATTATTCCACAAATGATTTATTTCCATGGCTAAAAATGAATAACCACACATTAATATAATTATATTTAATACTTAATAATATTACGGAGGAATACAAAAATTGTTCACTCAGTATCGATTATATGTTATATGAATATTCTCATTATTAGAGTCGAGTTGTAGTAAATACATACACGTAACTGTGGGATGATGTATCTGTGGTGGATATATTCCAGCAAGGGAGGCCCAGTTCAAGCACGAAATCCGCGGATTTGTTTGGAAGAGTAATTTAGTAGAGTAGTCTGTTCGATGAGCATCGGGACTCTCCGTTACTTGTCTTTATTGCTGTTTTTCTCATGTACTTAAATCATAAGGACCTTTATTTATAAAATGTTTCTTTTCATATTAAAAAAAAATTGTAATGTTTCTAAAAGAAATTAATTTGAAAATCTTACTTGGCAATTTCACAAGTCTCACACTGCACGGTCGCAATGCTTTCACCACAGATTGTTGAGGAGATTGAACAGAATCCCTTGTGTTGGGAGCCTCGCTGCAGCCCAGCAGTTGGTGCAGTCGCAGCGTCTGAGGGAGGCCCAGGAACTTGCACCAAGCACAGCGGTCCTGCGCACTGACAACTGTAACTAAGTAAGAAATGCGCCAATTAGCAATATTTCCAACACATGCAAATCTACAGCAAACATCATGTCCAGAACACTATTGTTGCAGTTGCAGCGTCTGACGGAGGCCCAGTCGACAACGGAACTGGTGATACCTGAGGCCACCCTGCGGCTGAACATGTGGAGAAGTGCAACTGAGGGGAATACTTGGATTGCCCCGAAAGAGGACCTAGTACACGACCAAGGGTGTAATATATGGCGGTCCCTTAACAGACTACGGACGGGAGTATGCAAGACAAGAACACAAATGAAAGCTTGGCAGTTTTAAAGCGCACCGACTGAATGCGACTGGGGCGCGGAGCAGACCCTGTCACACTTTCTGGAGTGTGCGCTGTGTCCGAGTAGCTGCACACAGGAATACCTAATAAAGGCCAGGAGTAATGCCATCGAAGTCGCCCACTTCTGGGCAGACAGGATCTGGCCCTGTTGTTTCCGACACCATTATATATATTTAGGGAGGCCCAGGAACTTGCACCAAGCACAGCACTCTTGCTTACTGACAACTGCAACTAGTGAACAAATGTGACAAATAGAAATATTCTAGACAAATTGATATACAAATACAAATTCGTCGCTCGACACTCAAACCGAATGAATTTCTTGTCATTCTACCTACAGAATGGCGCGTAGTTGCGATTGACATCGCGCAAATACGACTTTAGTTCTATTCTACACACAGCTAGTCCATTGGACCAACAAGTTCCACCTACGTCCATGAGAATTAAGACAACCCAATTAGTAATATGTATTACTGCAGATGGCCCTTGCCTATATGTATATATTTTTTAATATTCAATAAAACAATACTTCCCTTTATGGGGTTCGACCATTATGAAGTACTATGACAGCAGATGTCTCTTGAACAAGGGATGGATTGAAGAAGTTTCTTCTTCTTTGGCCAACGAAGAATTATTTCTGCCCAGTATGCAAACAAGGAGCCCCTGCTGTTCTGAGTAGGGCTCCCAAGAAGGTCCTCCAGCTCGTGGTTCGAGGAACTGGAGGCCCGGAATGAGGAGTCCGTGGATGCTCTCTCTCCCACGAGCAGTCTTTCCGAGGAAGATTACCACTCGGATATGAGTCGCGCCTCTTCTGATGGGGAAAGGCGTTCAGCACGTCGGGTGATCCTTGGTTCTGCAGCTCCTTCTTAATCTGTTCAGGGATTTCCAGGTCCGCGTATCTTCACGCCAGGAGGCATTCGGATACAACAACTGATGATGCGACTTGTTGCCAGAGCTGGATTCAATCCCTCATTGGATGACCATCAGAGGATTTTCAGACGGACGCTGTCAACTTCATTCAAAGTCGGGGTCATCGCGATTATACAAGCGGCCTGAAAAGACCATCGTTCAACCCTGGATACGGCAAGACGAAGCTGAACAGTGGTTGAAACCAGTCTCCTAAACAGACATTGACATATTTGGTGTTATATTGCTTCACGGATTCAGTGCTAGTGTTGACGAAGGCGAAATTTTGGAAATTTGATCCTGTGACAATAAACAAAGTTATTTCTGGGTCGTCCATGATTTAACTTATAACAGGGTTTTTGTTGTTACAAGTCAACTATATGCATTGAGTCTCCCACGCTTGTTCTGGGTGTGAGGTCATTGACACTAAATGTGTCAATAACTTTACGGTTACATACCTTTTATGTAAATACTTCAATAATGAATTAAGATGTTAAAATATTTTGTAATGTTATTGAAGGAAATAAATAAATAATTGTGTAAATAATTGTGGAAAATTGTGGAAAATCAAGCCCAAACATCATCTCCAATGATATTTCACTTGTCAATATCGGAGAAAAAGAACCGGCAGACGCTGGGATTCCAACCGCGAACTACGCACTTTAGTTCTATTCTACACACAGCGCTAGTCCATTGACCAACAACTTCCACCTACCGACATGAGAATTAAGACATATTTATATTATTAATATGTATTACTGCAGATGTTTGTCGCTATATGTATATATTTTTTTAATATTCAATAAAACAATACTTCTTTTTATGGGGTTCGACCACTTATGAAGTACTATGCAGCTCAGATGTCTCTTGACAAGGGATGGATTGAAGAAGGCTCTTTTTCTTCTTCTTTGTGCCAACGACGTCAAATTATTTCTGCCCAGTATCTGGCAAAACATCGATAGCTCGTGTGTTGCCCAGCATAAGGTTCTGAGATGTGCACCTTGCTGGGTACATGGGACAGGATCTCAGGTATGAGGCAGTCTGCAGCTATCCACAGTCGCACAATAGTGACTCTCCCTGCCGAAGCATTCCTCACCACTCGAGGTTGTCCTTTGTTCTACTAAGTCTGGTTCTTAATCTGTTCAGGGATTTCCAGGTCCGCCAATCAAAGTTCTTGCCAGTCAGGATGCATTCCTTTGGAGTAATGAAATCCTCTGATGCGACTTGTTGCCAGAGCTGGAGTCTCTCATTGTCAGGACCGGATGTGAGAGGTTGTGTGGATCTCAGAAAGCTGCTTCGCAACTGCAGTCTGGGTGTTGGGGGTATCTGATTATACAAGCAGTGGGACGGTTAGTTTATTACCTTACGCATTTCTTCGGCACATGGCAGGAAGGCTACCAGTTAGTCGAAACTGCAGTCTCCTAAACAGACAACATACCTAACGTGGACTGACGACATAAGAAGAATAGCAAATAATAATAATAATATAATAATAGGAATGGTCTGGATGCGGAAGGCAAAGGATCGAAGAGGATGGAGATTCATGCGGGAGGCTGACGTTCAACAGTGGACGAATACAGGCTGATGATGAATATTAGAAATATCAATAAACAGCTAACGGTCTGCCCACTACTGACCTAACCTCACTTACAGAATAATAACTAATATACTGCTATTTCACATTAAATTTGTAGGGCGGTATAGCTCAGTGGTTAAAGCGTTAGTATGTATATGTAAAAGTACGAAAAAGTGCATATTTAGTAGATAAATGTGCAATATAACATTGAGGAAACATCCTAAGCAACACTCCGCGTCATTAATAATAGTTAACTATGAGTATTGACAAGCAGTCTGCTAATCTCACCTGGTCGCCTTTCTTGGTTGGGCTCGCTCTTGATGCTGTGATATTTGACAGCATTCATCATAATGTAATAGTGGATGAATGACACAACTTTAGCAAACAACACCAATAACGCTCAATTGGTTTTATTTAATTGAATAATATCACAAGACCTCTCGTACTGATATGAGCGCGTCGGTTTTTGTGTAATATTGCCATTATGTAGAAATAGCAATATTACAATAATGGTTAGGAATACCTAACGACGTATAAGAATATACGTAGAAGAACTCAAGTAGTGGATGCTACCCAACGAATAGGCACACTCAAGTGGCAATGGGCAG
Organism: Glossosoma conforme; assembly: GCA_022606575.1. Classification (NCBI taxonomy): domain Eukaryota; kingdom Metazoa; phylum Arthropoda; class Insecta; order Trichoptera; family Glossosomatidae; genus Glossosoma; species Glossosoma conforme. The sequence continues at coordinate 53,628 of JAGTXR010000504.1, read as the reverse complement.
GACATATCTGTCGAAGAGACGACGGTCGATGGGGAAGACAAGTATTGGAATGGCGTCCAAGAACTGGCAAACGATGCATTGGCCGACCCCCTACAAGATGGACTGACGATATAAGAAGAATAGCGAGAGTGACCTGGATGCGGAAGGCGGAAGATCGAAGAGGATGGAGACTCATGCGGGAGGCCTACGTTCAACAGTGGATGGACACAGGCTGATGATGATGATGATACCTAACTATTATTAATATGTTCTTTCTACAGTATGTACTAGTAATAAGGAGTCAGGATGCGTAATGTCATAATGCAAAAATCATTTTTATTATGAAAATATTATTTTCATAAGGTACCTTAGCTTGGATTTTATTTTTGTAAATGATACATCCAAGCGGCATTGTCCCAGTGGTAAAAGCTTTTGTTTTTCTCTTTCAGATGCCGTCGGTTCAAAATCCGACCGAGCTTGATTTTTTTAAGACGATTCAATCAAATCCAAACTCTACTCACGACCCCAGTAGGATTGAGCTATCTCTTAAGTGCAAAAGAAAATGTTCAGGTCTTGTGAGCACCCGGCTCTTATAAAAAACACTGATTATTATTGAAATCTCAAATATTTATTTGCTACTAAAGCCGCAGTATATGCAAGTTCGTGGGATCTTGCCAGGGAGGCTCCTGGGAACCATCTATGTTTTCATGTGGACCTCCCGGTATGCAGGTGTCAAGGACAAGGCATAGCTAACAGAACTGTGAAATGGCAGTTGCAGTGTCCATATGCTCAGAATATTGAACAGCTATGGTAAATAAAATTTCTTATTGCGAATCGGTCAGAAACAAGGATCTTAATTGTATTAACATTATTTTATATAGATGTCATTAATGTTCAGAACCTGTGCTAACTCACCTGGCTGACTGTCTTGGTTGGGCTCGCTCTTGATGCAGTGAGGTATGGCCGCACTCTCCATGTTAAATGTTGAATTAACCACTAAAATTTTTAAATAAATAACGATTTATTTATTTATATCAAAAGATCATAGGTCTCTATTCTCAGAAACATCAGCACAGCCGTTAACCCTCGCTTTACTATGCTCAAAACTTCCGCGCGTTCCGATGATGTCAACTCGTTACACATTCTGATTTAAAGTGAATAAAATGAGTAGAAATTCGAAAAAATGAAAATATTCAAAGATATCGCTTAATTTTACAATAGTTGATGTCAATAAGCAATAATAATTGACATTTAATAGCTAAAAACATGAAAAACATCAGACGAAGACCTCAAACGGACAGACGCACCTTCGCGCGTGAACTTCCGAGAGATACTAACATTACTTAGCCTGTCGATATATCGATGTGCCTACGCGCATAGATATCATTTCGAACGAGCCGACCAACTGAGGTTTCCCGTCTCGCTCACTCATATTAGTACGTCAGCGAGAGTGAGGAGTACAGATGCCGCCTCATCTGGGTATTTTTTAATTTTATTTTCGCACACGGTTCCGACAGGTCGAATGATTCATGACAGTTGACGCGTCTTGATTGTAGTGGTGAATTTATTCCGGATTTTAGAAAAATATTTCCTGCTCCCGATGAGTGCCTATTATTATAAATATATATTTTTTTCAATACGTAAATGTATTAAGGAGGAATACATAAAATCTGAACCCTGTGTGTATTATATTTACAGAGATATTTAAGTTATTACAAGCAATGTGTAGTCGATAGACATCACCGGGGAGGAGAGGTTAAGCAAATATGACAGCTTACGTGTATCCATATACATTTTGATTTCCCCTGCATGATGCTCGCTCTATGCCTAGGGATCGCTGCAGCTTCTTTATTTACAATAATATATAAAAAATACAAGTAAATTTAACGAATTTGATCTCAATTATCTAGTTAGTAATACACTTGTAAAAAAAATTTCATTAATAAAATTTAATAACTTTGATCCTACTCAGAGTAGGTAAAAGCTACCAGTTATTTCAAACAAACATGTTTAACATAAAAAACATATTATACATTTATATTTTGCATCAAAACTTAGGAATAAAATATTGTACTCTGATTAATAGGTACCTACAAGATAAATTTCAATATGGTGGAGGTTTAATCTTGCAGTATTGCAATACTTTCTTATTGTCAAATTGTCGAGGACGCGGGTTTGCTACACGCCGCTGAGCCTTTTATTCATTGTGTTCTGATATTATCGAGTAAAGTACAACAATAACTTGATCATATTATACTCAAAAAGATAAAGCATTATCCCTGAATATTCGCATGAATAATTGATACTAATTAGATCTTATAATAATGTATTATATGTTTACTCCAAATAACTAAAAGCTTGTACCTGCTGTCAGTGACTTCGGGTATTTTAACATATATATAAGCCTGGTTTCTAGTGCATATAATTTATTTAGTTAAAGAGTCAGAGATCGTGCTGCATTTTCTTGAGTGTAGTGGTTCACAGCTCCATGGTCACAGTATGAAGAGTGCAGCTATACCTGTCAAGAGCGAACCAGGTGAGATAGCAAACAGATGAATAATACATTGTTCAGTCAACACTCCTATAGCGTTGAGATAGAAACTGCGCTATAGAAAAACACACTATAGAAAATTAGTCTCCCCCTTATTAGCCTACGGGTATGGTTTAGTGACGTTTGCTTACCATACCGTAGGTCGCAGGTTGGATCCCAGATGAAGAGTTAAATAAAAATATATATTATTTAACTTCTATGCATTATAAATACGACCTGCTTGGTGTGAATTCGATACCTCAACTCATAAAATGCCAGTCATAACCTAATAATTAACATTGGTGGTAGACAAAAGTCGTCCTGTAAACACCACTAGATCAATAGTGTATATTTGTCTAAATAGATAATGCGTGAATGCCGGGCGTTAAGTCACTGGCGTTAACGGATCAACAATCCACATGTAGCACTTAGCCACAGTCAAAAATGGCAAGCGTCAGATCTACAAATAAGATTACTACCGTTCATCGGTATTATGTATACATATGTGTTTATATATATAAAAATCTGTATTTTCTTATTTTTTTATGGAAAAATTGAATGTACATAGTACATTACAAAATGAATGTGCATTTTCTGGGAAAAATAGATTTATAGTTCAGACATGTACAAATGCTAAAAATTCTTCGAAACACTCTCCCCCTGTATCAACACACGTACGGAGATGTGTCTGCCACGCCTGAAAGTCTCGATGGGAATGACTCTCGGGAACGTTATCGTAATATATATATTTTTTTCAACTTTATTGTGATTTTATTAAAAAAAAATAAGTGTTAGTAACAAACAGTTCACCTATAGCTCGTTAATAAATGTGAAATATGTTTTATTCCTTTTTTATCTTAAATCATTAGTTGCTACAAGTGGTATGACATACCGGGAGCGGATACTCCTGCATGGCTCTGTCTGAACTTGGTATGTTATGCTGTCTGTCTCTGATTATGTTGCGAATTTACCTGCATTTGAATAACTAGCGCATTGTAACGGTGTTGCTCAGAACAGGAATGAAAGAGTTTGATTTTTAATCATATTGATTTATTATCATAAAAAATATGCATAAGTTCAATAAAACAAAAGACTGTCATCCCTCACTCTAAGTATGTAGATCAAGTATAATTGTATGAATTGCTTGCATAACTAAGGTGACTGAAATAAAAAAACCGACAGATCTTTCACCTTTAGTACTGGATTTTTTCATCCTAAATTACATACAATTAGATGTGCACGAGTAGAATGCAAGGAAAACCAATAAGCGAGCAAAAAGAATACACATATATATACTTGAATGCATTGTATCGATGTGTATTATATTTTAGGCGAGATTTTTGTAAATGGAGTTCATCCGCATGGGTGCGGGCAATCGGGAGAAGTGGTTACTGCTATTTTTATCAAAGCAGATTTCCTGTAGATTAAACATTTGTTGTGTATAGTTTCAGATGACGTGCTCCGGTGTGGCTATTGCAACTTCCTGGGTCGCCCTCAGACGCTGCGGCTGCATCAGCTGTTCGGCTGCTGCAACAATGCCGTGGATGAGTCCGGCACGAGGGATTCTCCCCAATCTCCACATCAATATTCTGAATGTATTCTCGTGCGGGCGCTCCAGCCTTGCAAATACCTTCTGGAAACACTGCCAAGTAAGACATTTTGATAATCTGAGTTGTTTTAACTAGGCGTTTATTTTTCTTCTGAGGTTTTTAGTAAACCTTTGTTTTAAGTTAAGGTTTTTGTCTACTGCCCAAGCCGGGTCTGATCCCTGAGCGATATTAAATTTTTTTTGACCTCAAACACAAGTCGATCTGCTGAAAAGACTCACGAGATCTTTTGTAAATGGTTTAGCTACGACAATATCATGCTGAATATTCTGATTATACTTTGAATGTTATCAGTTGCAGTTGGCAGTGGAGTGGAGTCTGGGGCTTGTGACCTGTGCAGCTTCATTGCCCCCCCGAGAACACTTCGACTGCATGAATTCCTGGGCTGCTGCGGTTTTATCCTTGATGGCGAAGAATCTGGAACATTGGATCAGAAAGTCGACAATTTTACATGTGACAGTGAAAAAAATAAATTTAAATGTGAGACATGTAATTTTACATGTGAATATCAGAGTGGATTAAGAAAACATATTTTAATACATGGCGAAGATAAGCCATTCAGTTGCAAGTTATGTAGTTATACATGTACTCGGTCAAGTCAATTAAACCAGCATAGTTTTACACACACTGGAGAAAAGTCGTTCAAATGCAAGATATGTAGTTTCAAATGTGCTCGGTCAAGTTACTTAAAAAAACATAATTTTACACACACTGGGGAAAAGCCATTTAGTTGCGAGATATGTAGTTATAAATGTGCTCAGTCAAGTGATTTAAAAAAGCATAATTTAACACACACTGGGGAGAAACCATTTAATTGTAAGACATGTAGTTACAAATGTGCTCAGTCAAGTAATTTAAAACTACATAATTTAAGACACACTGGGGATAAGCCATTTAGTTGCAAGATATGTTGTTACAAATGTGTTCGGTTAAGTCAATTAAAAAAACATAATTTAACTCACACTGGTTAAAAGCCATTAAGATTCTCAATGTGTAGTTATAAATGTACTAAATATAAATATAGCTGCGTTTTTTTCAAGCCCTCAAGCTCGCATCATCTTGGAATGCCGTGGGGAACTATATATGTACTCGCGGTAGGCAGAGCCTACATGGAAAGAGATGAAGACAGCGCTTTGTTGGGTCAGTACATGAGTGCCATATGCTTTAGTTAGGGAGCGGACAAGCGATAATTAATCTAGAAATCCTAGGCTTGGAGGATTGAAGAAAAGGCAGCTGTAGTTAATGCTATCTGTATGTCTTACGAGGTCCACTTTCGTCTTTTGACTGACTGTAGTATGGTAATAAATTGTGTTCCTCACAAGTCCAATCATCTTAGGCAGCTGATAGAGCTGTGTAGAGATGTAAGTCCTCCATTTGGTGAGAAGACGGAAGAATATAAAGAGCACATCAATTTGTTGGCAAGTCTGTTGTAGACGCTTACCACATCACACAAGGTGATATTTGTAATTATATGAATCGATAGCCGAGGCGCATTGTCAGTTAACTTATGTCATGACTTGTTTGTAAAGATTCAAAAATAAATAATTATTATTTGACATATTTTTCTTTATTTCAAATACATATATTTTTCTTACATAATTTTTATTTTACATTTACACTCAAACTGCATTGATTTTATCTGTTGTGAGGGTAAAGTTGGTATACCGAAACTTCATATAACACTGTTTTATACAACACTGTTTTGAAATATTACGGTTAAAAATTTGTGGCATTTTTTTGTACAACACACTTTATATAAAAGTTAAAATGTCTGGACATGTCGTGACTTGTCAATTTTGATCAATTGCCCTTGAGAATCGAGTGGTTCAGAGCTTATTTCTTTGTAATCCTTTGATTGTTCTGGCCTTTTGTTTGTATGTATGTAAACACATCATATATATTATTAATTGATAATTTTATACTTATTTAAATCATATAGTTTTATCACGACATTGACATTAAAACAATAATCCACCAATTATTGAAAGTCACAAATGAAATAAAAAGAAAGTTTATTTCTAATGCAGAACAAATAATATCTTAGTTTGTTGTCTCACATCAGGCGAAACAACATCCTCTATTGCTAAAATGTTAAATTCAAATGTACCAAAAAAAGTTTTGGTCGGATCATCAGTGAGAAATATATCATCATTTTATTTTATTCGTCGCTCGACACTCAAACCGGGCGGACGTGTCTAGTCATCCTACCTACAGGATGGCAAACCGTTGCGATTGTGATATCGCGCAGATAAATCGTCGCTTGGACGATCACCGTTTGCTGCTGGAGAGGCTCTTAAAGGCTGTTGGATGCGGGATGGATGATGCTCTGACATCCGTTGGTGTGGACCCTCCACCCAACCCGACAAGTCTGCCGACTTCCCGCAGAAGGCGCTTGCCTCGAGCGTGCAAATCAATTCCGGCTACCTACGCTGAAGCTGTCAACATTCCTGTGTCGATGTCGCTTAACTGTGACAGCAGAGACTCTGAACCTGCCGTCAATGAATCCGCTTCGAGTGAGGCCACCGAAGAGGACTCCTCGGAAGATACTATCGAAGGAGCCCCTGCTGTTTCGAGCAAGGCTCCCAAGGACTCCCGTTCTCAGCCGGGACGAATCATCGTTCGAGGAACTGGAGGACCTGAGTGCTTTCTCCGTGGATGTCCTCTCCCTCCCCCGAGCAATCTTTCCGGAGAAGTTCAACGCTCTAAGTTGAGTCGCGCCTCTCCGCATGGGGAAAGGCAACAACATTCAGCACGTCTGATGATCCGTGGTTCTGCAGCTCCTTCAAAGAACGTTACTGGAGTGAAGATGGCGTATCTTCACGCCAAGGGCCTTCACCCAGATACATCGGCTGAGGACTTGCAGAAGCTTCTTGGCAGCGACCGCTGCATTCAATCCTTCTTGGATGACCATCAGAGGATTGTCAGCAAGCGGACGCTGTCAACTTCTTTCAAAGTCGGGGTCATCGCGACTTCACTGGAGTCTCTCATGGAGCCTGAAGTGTGGCCTGAAAGGACCATCGTTCAACCCTGGATACGCATAAGACGAAATAATCGCAGTGAACAGTGGTTGAAACCAACTTGAGTGAAGATATTGACATATTTAGTGTAATATTGCTTTAAATTCGGTACTGGTGTTTATGGAGGCGAAATGTTACACGTTTTATTTTGTAACAATAATGCCTTGTTATTTGTGAGTCAATCATGATATACTTATGACAGGGTTTTTGTTGTTACAAGTCAAACTATTTATCTTGAGTCTCCTGACGCTAGTTCTGAGTGTGAGGTCATTGTCACTAAATATGTCAATAAATTTACAATGCCACACTTGTAATTACTTTACTTTAATAATGAATTAAAATAGAAATATTTTGTAATATTATTAAAGGAAATAAAAGAATTGAATTGAATTGAAATCAGTCAGTAATAATATTGAAAAATGTAATGAGCTCCTATGATATGGATAGAAGACTGCAATGACAAAAATATACCTATAGGAAAAACATTGGCCAAATCAAATGTCTCAATCAAAAAATTAGTTTTATATAACGACTTATTGCATTAAAAAAACCACATACTCCTAACCTCTCCTCCCCGGTGATGTCTATCGACTATACATTGCTTGTAATAACTTAAATATCTCTGTAAATATAATTCACACAGGGTTCAGATTTTAGGTATTCCTCCTTAATACATTTACGTATTGAATTATTTTTTTTTATAGTAATTGGCACTCATCGGGAGCAGGAAATATTTTTCTAAAATCCGGAATAAATTCACCACTACAATCAAGACGCGTCAACTGTCATGAATTTATTCAACCTGTCGGAAGCGTGTGCGAAAATAAAATTAAAAAATACCCAGATATGGCGGCATCTATACTCCTCACTCTCGCTGACGTACTAATATGAGTGAGCGAGACGGGAAACCTCAGTTGGTCGGCTAGTTCGAAATGATATCTATGCGCGTCGGCTCATCGATATATCGACAGGCTAAGTAATGTTAGTAGCTCTCGGAAGTTCAAGCGCGAAGGTGCGTCTGGCCGTTTGAGGTCTTCGTCTGATATTTTTCATGTTTTTAGCTATTAAATGTCAATTATTACTGCTTATTGATATCAACTATTGTAAAATTAAGCGATATCTTTGAATATTTTCATTTTTTCGAATTTCTACTCATTTTATTCACTTTAAATCAGAATGTGTAACGAGTTGACACCATCGGAACGCGCGGAAGTTTTTAACATAGTAAAGCGAGGGTTAATTATATAATGTATTATTTCAATTGTTTGACCCGCACACATATACAAACTGTAAATATGTGTGTAGGAACTAATTTATTGTCCATACCTATATAAGCCACTGCCTGTTTTTATTTTTTCATTATTGAAGATGGTCTTCAAGAAGGCGGAAACATGTAATCATTTAAAATAAATTGTGAAAAACTGAATATTTTGTAATTTATTAATATTTTAATTAAAATTAATTTTAAAATTATAATTATACAGTTTCCCCAAGTATTATCAGTTGATAACCTTAATGTTATTAAAGTTTAAAAAAATAGTTACATCTCTAAAACTATTCATCATATTTTGTGTAAAATAAAAAACATTATCGTAATAAAAGATTGTTAATAATTAAAAAAATGTGTTTATTTACATTTTTTCACATTTTATATAGTTATACATTAAAGTAAATATAAAACGAATAAAATTACTAAAAATATAAGGAATATAAAATATATAATTTTTTTCGTATCCAAATTTGCAAACATTTGTCCATGCATTCACCTATTTTACACTTTTGAAATTTGAATATGGATCTTACGATTTTATTATATTTGGAGCATACGCGACACCTATGTAATCTTTTATGTTTTTCCGGCCAATGTTTGTAATGTTTCGTCACACAATAGATTCTTCCATGAACTTACTTTAATACTATTATTACAAATGAATGTAATCCGATTGTGAAATGAACCATAAGCACTCCTGTATGGGACCGCAGGGCATTGAACAGCAAATCTGCGGTCCCTTATGGTGCCAATGGGCGTTTAAAGTTAATAATGGACAATAAATAATCACTAATTCCATACGGGACCACTTGGCAAAAAATGACAATAGACAGCGGTATCACCATCAGGATTTAAACTAGTACTTTGGTATGATGGCCTTCTATTCAAGCCCCTGGACTCTTGTCCTAGAGGTTGTCAGGGACTATGCATGCAATGTACTTGGCAAATTAGGATAAACGTCATAGTATTATTTCACTAGGAACTTCAATGTACAAAAATGCAGAAAAACATTTTTGTGTTAATATTTCTCATCAATAAAATAATATTTTTTGTTTAAAATAATGGTTAGGTATATCTAACCATAATATGTACTTTCTACAGTATATACTAGCAATAGGGAGTCGGGATGCCTAATGTCATATTGCAAAAAACATTTTTATTGTGAAAATATTATTTCCGTCAGGTAGCATAGGTTACATTTTATATGTGTAAATGATGCAGCCGAGAGGCATAGTCCAGTGGTAAGAGCTTTTGTTTGTCTCTTTCAGACACCGTCGGTTCAAAATCCGACCGAGCTTGATTTTTTTAAAAACGATTTAATCAAATCCAAACTCTACACACGACCCTGGTAGGGTTGTGCTTAACAGCAAAGAACAATATGAGTTTACAGAACTGTGAAACGGCAATTGCGGTGTCCATATGCTCAAAATATTAAACAGATATGGTAAATAAAATATTTTATTGCGTATCGGCCAGAAAAGAGGATCTTACTTTTAAATAATTATCATTACGCATAAATAATTTATTTATAAATATGATTTATTAATTATATATATTTTTTAATTGGATGCTTGCATTACTAAGGTAGTGCTTTTTGCTTTAGTATTTAATATGACTGATAGTTTCACTGCCTCCTGTGCATTTAGTATAATTTGATTATTTAATACCTACTATAAATTATTTTAATATGGAAAATTAATAGAAGGCAGTAGCATTACAAAAGTCAACACAAGTGTTTTAGAAAAAAACACCTACGAAGTAAAAAAAAAAACATTTAAATTAATGTATGATGTTACGTACACGATTATGATTATTTCATGTTTAATATAATATTCATAATCAGTATTATATTCAAGTTATGTGGGAAATAAAAAATAGTCATTGATGAGCATTGCTGGATTTTTATTTTATGAGAACGAGATTTTTACATTGCCTACATATCATTTCACACATAGTCACAAAGTCTGTTTGCCCTACAGGGCCAAAGAACTCCTCTCAAAATACATTGAAAAGAAACCGTATTTCAAATAACAGGAACTCGGAGGAATAAAGTCCCCATGTTTGTATACAGAACAGTAAAAAGTTCTATTATTTTCTAGAAAAAGCCGCTGAAGTATTTGATCTCCTTCGACATACGAAGTACATGTCCTAGCCAGGTCGCTCATTGTTTCATAACTGACTATAGAATAAGCTGTCTTGTTGGCTAATCATTCTCCACAAAGACAAACCATTCTACCTCAATATTCAACATGAGAATCTGTTCTCAAAAACCCATGATACGGCTGCATTTTTTTTGGTAAGTAACATGGTCGTTTGTAATTATCCCAAGACATCGCTGCACCCGAAGATCCACCACGGAACATATTATACTTTTTATGTAAGCATATACAGGAGAATACCGACAAATGGTGATACATGATATATAATGATTCTGAAGCCTCATCTGTGGAATCCTATGACGCTTACCATGCTGCATATGGCTAAGCGCTGCGTGTTGAGTATTGATACGCCAACGTTATAGACTACAGACTGACATTCACGCATCATCCTTATTATTACAGAATTTTACTTTGAATGGGTGGTCTTCACGGGACGACTTTCGTCTACTATCAAATTTGATTAACAGTCTACGACTGTTATTTTACGGGTGCAGGATTAAATTTACACCAACCGGGGGTATCTTTGAGCTCAGAAATCGATTAAGAAATATATTTTGAAATCTCCGTCGGGGATCAAACCTACGACCTTCGGCTTCCCAAGCAAAGGCTTTAACCACTGAGGTATAACCGCCGGCTTATGTTTCTGACATCCTCCAAGTGAGGAAGGAGCCTGATGACTTGATTTGACGACAGCTGTAGTATACACGTGTCAGGCAGTATTGAGTGATTTGTTAATAAAATCATACTTTATAAGTATAAAAATATATAAACCTCTTTTCTCATGTTCCCGGGAGCCTCCAGGGCAAAAGCCCCCGAACTTGCATAGATTGCGGGTGAAGTAACAGAGAAATATTTGGACGTTCAATAATTGTCGATTTTTTAAAGAGATCAGACGATGAGCCCGACGCTCCCGAAGTCAAAAAATAACATAAGTATAATAAAATGATTATTCATTTTAATTATTTAATGATGATACGAATTACGCTATTATTTCATGGGCATTTGGTTTATCGTAATACCGAGCATTTTTTAAATTTATTTATTGTGACAACGCCATTTTCTATACATTGCAGTCAATATCTATAAACATCCTTCAGTCATTCATAGCGCTTGCGCAAGTGATGCGCTGTCAGCGAATAAATCGAATTACGGCGCACTTTAAATATATAATTTGTAGACGACCAGTCAGCCTCGACTGTTCGAACCGCTCTACGGGCGGTGGGTGCGGGTCCTTGTCTTCTCGGCTCAGGTCCCGGACAGCTGGTTGTAAGGCAGCTGTTGTTCCGCTCTGCTGGCCGGTACGGAGTCTGCTACCTCAAAGCAGGTTATCCGTCCAGCGCTGAGAGCCGGAAGCGTCGAGAAGTCCAGAGGTCCAGGGAAGGAGAGAGTAAAACTCGAAAGTATTTTCAGCTCTGTTTATTTTGGTTTTCAATAGGTATACTTATACCATGACCCACCCGGGGCGGCTCGCCCTGGTGAGGAACGCGGACCAATCAGCGCACTCCCATTTAGCGCGTCGCCGGCCGCCTTCTGCCTGGGTCTACGCGTCGAGGCTCGGGAGCTCTCACACGCACGTCTCGCAACTTCGAGAGCGCAATTTGTATTGTGTACATATATCCAATTTATCAAGTTTACCTATATCCTATTTCGGTGCCTGCGCGGTACGGCGGTCGTCGAGCCTTAACCATGAATGTTTCTTTATTCAGTCTCGACAGACCGCCTAACAGTACCGGGCGCCTAGAAGCTAAATAATTAAATAATCAACTTATTTCTACATAGTCGGACGTCCGTAACATAATTATTTATTTAATTCAATCATTTTTAATTAGTACAATAAACATCAACTATAACAACTTCCAAGTCATTAATGATAATATAAAAATAAATGTATTTAATATAATTTAAGCCATTTGTACGTGTTTTATATACTATGAAATTTTCATGTGCGGCGGCTCGATACGGGTGCTGTAATACAAAAGGATATTTTATTTAATTAATCAATTAACTTTTTAAGGCAATTAGTGTTTTTGTATATATTTTTTACTAACTTATTGGTTATAAAATCTTAGGTAAAGAAACAATTTAATTTATTAGAAAGCATCAGCGTAGGTTGATAGGATTATTATAAAATTAAAATCCACTAAAATAATTTTAAAAAATGTGATTTGTGTAAATAATGTTTAAGTATGATATAAATAATCCAATTAAAAAAATGTTATTCACCACAATCAAAGTGATTTTTTTAGTACAATAAAATAGTGTTCTTCAGTGAATCATTTTACCTAAGACAAGTGATACATGGAATTTACTATATTTTCTAGTAAATGGGCGTCACAAACTGTCGCTGCGTAGTGCCATCCGCGAGGACATTCGGAGTACATGTCTTCTTAACACCCTTTCGCGAGCCGTGGGAATACGGTTTCCCAGTGATTTAAGTCGCTATCAAAATCACGTGGGATGCACGTTTTTAATATTTTAAAGTAGTGACATATAGAGAAATTCGCCATAAACACGACGCAATAGAGGTCTACTAAATCGACTGCAGTGGCGGCATTAGACCGTGCAGCGCCCTAGGAAAAATCTGGCGCCCCCTGTTTTTTTTTTCTTGGGGGAAGGGGAAAATCTTCAATAAACATCTTCTTAGTGGGGGGCGTGTAAGAAATATAAGTAATTAGTATAAAAATAAAATACAAAATTCAACAATTTAACAAAAACTTAACATAATATATTTATAAGTAAATAATTATACAAAACGTGCATTATGGTTTATATGCATCTTTAGCGATCGCTCGTTAAACAGCATCGACGCGCAACATCTTTGGCGGAAGATCTCGTGACGGGCCGATGTCGGCCATTTTTTAATTTATTTATATCTCCATGGCAACTCATATGAATCATTTTTCTTGTACGAAATTTTACGCAGAAAAACAATTTGCGTTGTGGTTGATGATAATTTGAAAGATCAGATTTTTTGGACCGAATGTTGGCCGGAATAAGCTAACACCCAGCTAACCTCATCAGGTCAAGCTGGTTAGGGCACTCTATTGTCCTGGAGGTAGTAAATGCCCTCCTAAGGCGGATGAACCTTTATGGTCAACGGCATTAGGATGTGGAAATAAAGGCGAAAATACCACATTAAAGGTCTTAAAGACATCCCACGTATCAGCAAAAAATGATTGCATCTCAAGTAAAATTTTCCGGAGATAAAATAGTCCCCCAATCGGATCTCCGGGTGGGGACTGCTCGAGACAAAACAACCAAGCAAATAAGAAAAACCTTCAGCCAACAAGATATGCCACCTGGAATGTTCGAACATTACTGCAGAACGGCGCCCTAGACGGGAGTATTTGCAGCAAGTATTCGAGGACATGAACTGTAGCGCTTATGCTGAGCTGAAAAGGGTTGCGGAGGACCGAGAGGAATGTAGATCGAGATGCAAGATTCTGTTGCTGCAAACCAATCCTCCGGATTGATACTACGAAGAAGAAGTAAATAAATAAACAAAGAATAATACCCGATAATAATAACAACTAATATTAATTGAATAAATAATAATAACTATGTTACTATTCTGATTAGATTATAGACACAAAGAAATTGATAGTAAATATTTAAAATATATAAAAAAACAAACTAAACACCATATCACAATTTCTCTATTCTGACCGTAAATACAAAACATGCTTACGTAACGAAGATTTTTTTTTCCAATGTCGTTCTCTATCGACAGGGTTCCTAAAATAGGAAGCCTGTTTTGTGATACCTTAATTATGTATTGATTAATTTTATTTTGAAAAACTATTTTTCCCGCATGCTATTATTATATACAGTACAATAAGTAAAGTATATATAAAATTATAATTATATATCAATCCATAAATTTGGATATAAATCTGTAAATTATGCTGTTCTCTAAAATAAAGTGTTGTAAGTGAAGTTGTTTTTATTATTAATATTGTACATATATGTACAGAGAGCGGCAAAAAAAAGCTGACAGTTTTAAATCAAAACAACGACGCAAACCATCAGCTTTTTTTACTGATCCCTGTATAATGTGATTTTTTTTTATAATTGTTATAGCTAAAATTAAATAATGCTAGTATAAGGCTTACTAAAATAGAATAAAAACGTATGATAGTTAACGTTTTAAAACGTAAGTTAGTTATTATACTATATTTTAAAATAAACAATGAAAAACAATTAACATTCGCATACTTATTAACTAAAACTTAAATAGTATATTAAGGAATATTCATTCTTAATCGCTATCACTTAAAATTATATGTGAAGGACTATTTTTCGAGATTGGTTTTTACATTTCATCATCAGAAGACTCTGGGTTTTTTATACAGTATTTTTGGATTTATCCTTTAAAAGTTCTGGAATATTATTAATAGCTATTGTCTGATTTAAGCGTATTTTGTTATAAGAGACCAAGATCTGCTGAAACTCTGTTTTTTTTTACATTATCATAAATTCTTTGCGACGTCTTTCGAATAATGTTTTCCCTATAGGTATGTTTCTGTCATTGCAGACTTCTATCCATATCATAAGATCTCTTTCCATTTTTCTATTATTACTGACCGTGCACGTGCAGTACATTTCTCACTGATGATTTGACCCAATTGACCCAAACATTATTTTGTACATTTATACTAAAAAAATTAGAAATAGAGGATGTTGTTTGGCCTTATATGAGACAACAAACTAAGATATTATTTGTTCTGCATTAGAAATAAACTGTCTTTTTATTTCATCTGTAACTTTCAATAATTGGGGGATTATTGTTTTTAAGTAACTGTCATTAAAAACTATATGATTTAAATAATTATAAAAATATCAATTATTAATATATATTATGTATTTACATACATACAAACAATAGGCCAGAAAATTCAAAGGATTGCAAAGACATAAGCTCTGCAACGTCCGAATTCCCAAGCGCAATTGACAAATCACTACATGTCAAGTGTGGATACATTTTGTATAAAACAGACATCTGAAACAGTGTTATATAAAGCGTGTTGTACAAAAAATGCCACAATTCTTGAACCGTGTTATTTGAAAACAGTGTTGTATAAAACATTATTATATGAAGTTTCATTTTACCAACTTTACCCTTACAACAGATAAAATGTATGCATTTTGAGTTTAAATGTAAAATAAAATTTATGTAAAAAAATATATGTATTTAAAATAAACAAAAACATGACAAATAATAGCTATTTATTATTGATTCTTTACAAACAAGTCATGACAAAAGTTAACTGACAATGCGCCTCAGCTATCGATTCATATAATTACAAATATCACCTCGTGTGATGTGGTAAGTGTCTACAACAGACTTGCCAACAGATTGATGTCCTCTTTATCGTCTTCCATCTTCTCACCAAATGGAGGACTTAACATCTCTACACAGCTC
Organism: Glossosoma conforme; assembly: GCA_022606575.1. Classification (NCBI taxonomy): domain Eukaryota; kingdom Metazoa; phylum Arthropoda; class Insecta; order Trichoptera; family Glossosomatidae; genus Glossosoma; species Glossosoma conforme. The sequence goes on along the minus strand of JAGTXR010000504.1, from coordinate 37,644 downwards.
TATCAGCTGCCTAAGATGATTGGACTTGTGAGGAACACAATTGATGAGGAATGACGAAGTGAGAGAGCGGACAAGGCAGTCTTCCTGCCATACTACAGTCAGTCAAAAGACGAAAGTTGTCCTCGTAAGACATACTTCAGATAGCATTATCTACAGCTGCCTTTTCTTCAATCCTCCCTGCTCGCACCTTCGACGGGAACTATACATAGAATGTACTCGCAGGCGTCAGAGACCATAAAAAATGAGGTTAGAACCATGGTGGCTGACAGAGCTTTGTAGCGTCAGTACGTGTGTGATCGTATGCCCCAGTTAGGAAGCGAACATGGGGATGATGTTATGTTTCAAAGTCTGAAGAATTTCTAGATTCATCATCATAGCTTGTCCGGGCAAGAAACAAAATGGACCTAGATGATACACATTTGTCAGATGCTGCAAAAATGTATAAACTACAGCTGCCTTTTATTACAAACCTCTGGGTTCATGGCATCCTGGAAAGCCGATGATACATGCTAAGTATTGGGAATGCTGACCTGCTGGTTATACTTTATGGAAACAGATTATGTTGACTATGTGCACCAGTTAGGATGAAGATATTGGATGAAGTACAAAAGTAAGCAGGTGAAATGACTGAGGCATATTTGGTTGTTTTGTAATCAATTTTTATTAAAAAGATAGTGCGATTAGCCTGATGCTCTTGAGGTTTGGACTATTTTGTCATAAGGGAGAATGCAACCCTTATATGCTAGCAGGAATATAGAGCAAGAGGATACCAGATTTGAAAGGTCGAGGATCGACGTGATGCAAGAATTAATATTTTATATGGCACAATAGAAATGAAAAAAATATATATATTTCTTAAACAGGTATATTCTTCCTAAAAATGTATAATATATATAATCGTGTCGGAAACAACAGGGTCAGATCCTGTCTGTCCAGAAGTGGGCGACGTCGATGGCGTTACTTCTGGCCATCATCAGGTCTTCCTGGGTGCAGCTATTTGGGCACAGCGCGCACTCCAAAAGGTGTGACAGAGTCTGCTCCACGCCGCAGTCACATTCAGTCGGTCCGCTGTAAAACTGCCAAGCTTTCATTTGTGTCCTCGTCTTGCATACTCCGGTCCGAAGTCTGTTAAGGGACCTCCATATATTCCACCCTTGGTCATGTCCAGGGGCTAGGTCTTCTTTCGGGGCAATCCAAGTATTCCTCTCAGTTGCGCTTCTCCACATGTTCAGCCGCAGGTGTATAAATGTACAATGGTGTACAATGTATAATAACAAACTAATACAAAACTAACCCATTCAAGTATTTTATACAATAGATTGAATGCTATATATATATGCAAAAATGAAAAATTATAATCATGCCATTCACTCTCTTGATCTCTAAAATACAACTCAAAAGAAAATGGCTGACTGTCATGCAAAACTTCGCGCACAAGGCCCACATTTTATCGCAGTCTTAGTCATGCACATTACTTTTGTGACCGTGTATATAAATGTACATGAAAGAACCTTTAATTGATTTTTGTATTCATTAAAAATGTTCCATTTTTTCCAAAATTTGTTGCTGTAGGTTGACAAAAAAATATTGCGTCTATTGTGTGATTCCTTGTTCCTTGGCCATCTGCAGCAGTTTGGTGTAAGCAGAAGACTCTGCTGCGGGCTTCCTGGGCTGTGGGGGCTGCGAGAGGCTCGCAGGGGCCCAGGGCCCTTGCACTGAGGGCTGCACGGTGCGCCAGGGCTTGCGCAGGCGCAGGCCACTAGCGTCCTGGGCCGTGCTGAGGATTCCTGCCCAGCGGAGCACCTCCTCGCGAGACATGTTGTGCAGGCTCATGTGCTGGCGTGATCCATCCACTAAATTCCAAAAAATACATACAATTTCAGATATTTAAAATATAATGTTCTTTTTAACTTTGCTACCTGTCTATCATACAATCTTATTCCATAACAAATATGGTATAAAACCATAAACATTACAATTGCAAATAAGATTATTTCTCAAAAAATATAACTGTGAATAATAATAAAAACTAAACATCAATTTTAGCATTAGTACACACATACCGTGTTGGTTACCGAAGCTTAAACAAGAAATTACTCTCAAAAACAACTGATTCGTGAGAACATAAGCCCTTACATGGAACTCTTAACCTGTCGCGTGACACTGGAACACTTGCCCCCATGTGAGTAGTACTAATAAGAATGATTGCTTACGATACTCAGCCACAGCCACAGAGCTCCGATGTCTCCTGGGCTTGACATACACAACGACGCTTGGCTTCTCACGGGCAAAGTTGATCAGATCATTCTCTATGAACTCTCTGAAACAAGATAATACACCGTCAAAAATGACAATCGTAAATATAACAATAAGGTTTCATACTTTAAAATTATATGGTTTTAATTATCTTTAAATTCACATCATAATTATGGAAATCAATCAAATCGAACAAAAAAAAAGAGTGACATAGATATATAGATAATTATATATTCTTCTTTTTTCTCATCATATTTATAAAGAGAAAAGGAGAAGAGGAAAACAATAATACTTCTCGACTTTACCTGTTTGTAGTCCTGAAAGATGTAAGGGAGAAAGTCGTATCAATATATTGTTTAAGCAGAATACGATTAACAGTACGAGTATAACAAGAAAATTATACGGAGGACAAAATTATTCTACGAATACAATGCAACGTAATATAAATCACCGCGATGTTGACAAACAGAGACTGTTTGAAAACATCAAAATATATTGTCATCAAAATCGTTCGTCTGAACAGCTTTTTTATTGGAGACTGACAGTAAAAAGTTTGACATTTGTGTGAAATCTACAATCTAGTTTTATTATATTACCTACTAGACTCTAGTACAAGGGTCGTCAACCTGGTCCGTACCGCCCACTAGTGGGCGATACGAGCTTCCGTGGTGGGCGGTGGGCGATTTTTGTCTCTACAATCTCCTACATTTCTTCTAGAATCTTTTCCACACGTATACTGAATTGAAATATATCGAGTTTGGTGGGCGGTAGGGAAATTTTACCATGAAAAATAGGCAAAAGTGGGCGCCAGGCATTAAAAGGTTGACGACCCCTGCTCTAGTAGGTAATATCCCCTATTCATCTGTAATTTCTAAGAAGAGTATTGATGTGTTTTCCCAATGCCTTCCACATCATAGTAGTCCGCCGGCTCGTTTTATTTTAATTAATTCAAGTGTTCCAGAATCACAAGACGATTAATATAATAGAGTTAGTAGATTTTTTGTATAAATAATAACCTTAAATTGTATGGAAGAAGAATTGTTATTTTACACTGACCTGACTCCCTTGCTGCCCCCGCTGTCCTTGCAGAACTTGAAGACGATTCTCTGCAGCTGCAGCAAGGTCCTGCCCACTCCATTCTCCAGCGGGGCGCGCAGGAAGCCCGACTTTAAAAATATGTGCGAATTTGACATGTCTAGCACTTTTAAGGTTATGTCACAATTTTCTAGCATAGAGCATAATTTTGTCCGGAGGTGACCCATAAACATTTATATTATTGTGAATGATCTTCAGGGTGAACCCGAACCAAATAAAAAGCAAAATAAAAAACGTTTTCATTTATAATTTACTTTCATTGTTTTTTTTAAATTTTGTTAAGCTACTAAGAATATACAAAAGATTTTAAAAATAAAGACAATATAACCATTACCTTATTTAACCCTTTCATTACGACTCGGTTTGAATACAAATTATACTGTCAATTATAAAACTAGTATTTGAAGCATAAATGTAATTATCTGGTCTATTTTCATATATCACACTGGTTCTTGTATCCTTTAGATATCAGATGGTGCATAAAAAACTATTCTAAGTAGCAAAACGATATATCACGTCAACCGATGTCAACGGCCGGAGAATCTTATGACTGCATATACCAAAAACCGATGCGAAAGGGAAAACCGAGGAACTTCTGAAAAACGGGACTCTGGCGATGGGATTTTTTAATACTGTTAATCTCGTTACTAAAATTATAACAAAAAATAGTAGAGCGCATGATTTTATTTTTAAATAAATATACAAAAACGTTTGCAATGGAGCAAAATTAAATATATAAATTACTTTACCAGAGTATGCAAAATAATTTATTATTTTTTTTAATTAAAATTAATTTAAAAATTATAATTATACTGTAACTAAATATTGTCAGTTGATAACCTTAATGTTACATATTTATAGATCAATACTAAATGCCGGCTGAAGCGTCTGTATCGTCCCTATTCTTCTTTATGGCTGTGAATCTTGGCATCTTCACAGCCAATACAGCCGTATAAGGGGATTCGAGAACAGATGCCTGCATATTGGGAGTACGATGGTTTTACTTTGTGAGGAATGACGAGGTGAGAAAGCGGACAAGGCAGCCTCTTTTAATGCAATCAGTCACCACCACTGTAATTAACTGTCCTAGTTCAACGATGGTAAGATTATAAAAGCTTTTATTAATCATCTCCTGTATAGTAACAGAAATTCATGATTCTCAGTGTGGAATTAACTAATCTTATTTTAAAAGATCACAATCTCACTTGAATTCTAGATTAGTCTGTTTCTAAGTGTATGGCAGCTTGAGTCTCAGTCGAGGTTTAATTTTTACATTTTGTAAAGATTCAACCATTATTTTTATTGGTTATTTTAATCTATAAAATAAAAATATTATAAATGTATATGAACATAAAACATTGGCTTACATAGGCATGAACAGTTAATTAGTTCCTATAATAATTAGTCCATCCAATATAGGAAGAACCCTATGACACATTTATTGCCCTGTGCTAAATATCGTCCGATATAACGTTGTAAAAACGTTCGCTACCTATACTAATTTTATCAACCTAAACAAAAGCCTCTCTTCTTATATATAATAAGTTATTTAGGTAAATATATCATAATAAAAACAAAATAATAAAAAATATATGCATATTGTTACAAATTAGAAAAAATACGGCAATTTGTAACTATAATACTATAATATCTGACGGTAGAAGGCCATGTCACATTACTGCGAAAACCAGTGCTGGGGTATAAATAATCGTATTTTCGATTGTTTTTGTAAATACCTACTAAAATTAAATATTAAAATTATTATCAATTATAAGTGAATATTAACAGGTTTTAAGAGACATGTAAAACAAACTATAAATAATAATATTAGTAATATGAAAATTATGAAGAAAAGCAAGTGTAGAGATAAATATTAGCACATAACCTTAAAAACACATATTTTATTCGGAATCCGATAAAGCAGTACATTCTAAATTGTCTTCGTCACTATCGGAATCAGAACTACAACTTTCACACACATTTATAATCAGGTTCTGTTCACTTAAATTGTCAAAGCGATTCGCGATTCCAATCTGCATAATATTCTCTTTTTGTTTTGTCCACCACTTTTTTCCAATCTTCTGCCGTGACATTGTCACATGCCTCGTTCAATAGAGTCAACATCTTGTTCGCTGTGAATGGTGGAGACGTGTTATTTCTAGCCGAAAAGACCAGAAAAACGACTTTCTCCCAATTCCTAATGCTCTTCATTTGCCTCAAAAAATCGCATCTTTTCAGGGAAATATCCGTGCGCTCCATTATAAACTTTCTTTTTTCACATTTTTTATATTTGAAGCCAATGTTTTTCAATACCTTACTAAGAGACGTCGCACTGCCTTGAAATAATCCGACTGACTTTAGAGAACCTACCAGTTTAAGAAGTGTTGATATTTCGTTGCGGTCATAGTATGCATACACGTGATTTCGAATTGCTGCCAAATCAAAGCCATCGGGTTTTGTTATTGAGCATTTCTTCTGTCGTTTCTTATTTGGTGTTAATAATTTTTTCTCTTCTAATGAAGATTCACCGTATTTCTCCTCTGTGATCCGAGACACTGTAGATTTACTGATTCCTAGGGAATCCGCGACCCGATCTCGAATCTTTTCAACAGACAGCAATGGTCCACCATTTTGTTTTTCTTGATGAAAATAATCACGCAAGCGTACGACAAATTCACGTGATTCACTGCTGAGAACAGTTCTTTTCTGTCTCTTCGGCATTGTAAAAACACAAAAATATGATTCAATGAAACAACTTTAACAATACTAACAATAAATATAATAATTACAACAACAAAAAACACGAATCGATCGAAGAACAACACGCTACTGAAAGTCAAACATTTGTACTGATCCGCCATGAAGCCGCCATGCGGAAATAGAGATGTTTATATACGATTCACTTCGAATTCAAATTCGATTTTTTTTCGAAGAAGAAGAGAAAAAAAATCGACCTAATCGAAATAAATATTTTTGCCCCATCCCTTTTACAAGGGGCAATAAATGTGTCATAGGGTTCTTCATATATTGGATGGACTATACACACATATTTACAGGTTGTATATGTGTGCGGGTAAAACAATTGAAAAAAGACATTATAAAATGAATGGGTATGTGGTTTTCTAATGTATTTAATTATTTTTGTTTTTAATTTGAAAAAGGGATTATATAATTATAAAATTACTAGGTATGTGTCATTTTAATGTATTAAGCTATTATAAAATACTAAATTTTTGTTTTCAATTTAAAAATTCCTTGTTATTCTTCGGTGACGGCCAGTCCCTGGTAGTTTTTGTTTTTTCTTTTTCCCAGCTTGATTGATACCTAGAATTATAATATATTTTTTAATAAAAATTAATTATAATTACGTAGTTTCACCAAGTATTGTCAGTTTATAACCTTAATGTTAAATCTATATATCTCACATAAAATATCCTTTTGTATTACAGCACCCGTATCGAGCCGTCGCATAGAAACACGTTTTTTCACAATATATAAAACACGTACAAATGGCTTCAATCACATTAAATATATATTTGTTTATATCATCATTGATGACTTGGAAGTTGTTATGTTTGATGTTTCTTTTCTTCGTAGTATCAATCCGGTGGATTGGTTTGCAGCAACAGAATCTTGCATCTCGATCTCCATTCCTCTCGGTCCTCCGCAACCCTCTTCAGCTCAACATAAGCGCTACAATTCATGTCCTCGAATACTTGCTGCAGTTTGATGTTTATTGTACTAATTAAAAAATGATTGAATTAAATAAATAATTATATATTTTAAATGCGCTTTAATTCGATTTATTCGCTGACAGTGCCTCACTTGCGCAAGCGCTATGAATGACTGAAGGATGTTTATAAATATCGACTGCAATGTATAGAAAATGGCGTTGTCACAATTAATAATTTTTAAAAATGCTCGGTGTTATCATAAACCAAATGTCCATGAAATAATAGCGTAATTCGTATCATCATTAAATAATTAAAATGAATAATCATTTTATTATACTTATGTTATTTTTTGACTTCGGGAGCGTCGGGCTCTCCATCTGATGTCTTTAAAACATCGTCAATTATTAAACGTCCAAATATTTCTCTGTTACTTCACCCGCAATCTATGCAAGTTCGCGGGCTCTTGCCCTGGAGGCTCCCGGGAACATGACAAAAGAGGTTTATATATTTTCATACTTATAAAGTATGATTTTATTAACAAATCACTCAATACTGCCTGACACGTGTATACTACAGCTGTCGTCAAATCAAGTCATCAGGCTCCTTCCTAACTTGGAGGATGTCAGAAACATAAGCCGGCGGTTATACCTCAGTGGTTAAAGCCTTTGCTTTGGAAGCCGAAGGTCGTAGGTTTGATCCCCGACGGAGATTTCAAAATATATTTTTTAATCGATTTCTGAGCTCTATGATACCCCCGGTTGGTGTAAATTTAATCCTTCACCCGTAAAATAACAGTCGTAGACTGTTAATCAAATTTGATAGTAGACGAAAGTCGTCCCGTGAAGACCACCCATTCAAAGTAAATTTCTGTAATAATAAGGATGATGCGTGAATGTCAGTCTGTAGTCTATTGTGACGTTGGCGTATCAATACTCCACATGCAGCGCTTAGCCATATGAAGCATGGTAAGCGTCATAGAATTCCACAGAGGAGACTTCAGAATCACTATCATCATTGGTCGGTATTCTCCTATATATGCTTACATAAAAAAGTATAATATGTTCGGGTGCAGTGATGTTTTGGGCTAATTACAAACGACCATATGCTACTCACCAAAAAATGCAGCCGTATCATGGGCTTTTGAAAACAGATGCCTGTGTATTGGGGTGCAATGGTTTGTCTTTGTGGAAAATGATTAGCCGACAAGACAGCTTATTCTATAGTCCGTTATGAAACAATGAGAGACCTAGCTGGGACATGTACTTCGTATGCCGAAGGAGAGCTAGTGAATCAATACTATGACGTTTATCCTTATTTGCCAATTACATTGCATGCATAATCCCTGACAACCTCTAGGACAGGGATGGCGAACCTTTTTGAGACTGAGTGCCATTTTTTTTTTTCAATAAAATAATATGTCGCGTGCCACATGCCATGGAAATAAAAATGCATCAAATGTTTGTGTCACTTCAGATTTTTAATAAAACCAAAAATTAATACCTTGAGGAAAATAATTAAGTTCTTATTAATGGCGAACTAAGAGAAATAAATAAAAAAATAGACTTGAAAAAAATTGTGAACCTCAAAACTTATTAGTGAGATTTTTGTTGTTGGATGCTAGATGCCAAATATTTTATATCGGGTTCATAGCTGGTAGTTTTTAATAAAATATAAGCAGTAGTACTTTCGTCTGTAAGTCTACTTCTTATGTCTGATTTAATAAAGTTCATCGAAGAAAGTAATGATTCACAGGAATACGTCGACGAAAAAATTGTTAATATGCCCATTGCTATTTTTTTAAGACAAGAAAAAAATTCCGGGATGGATTGCCAAGTTGTAAGTACTTCATTTTCGGCATTCCTCTGGACTGGTCCAACGAATCGATCTCGCTCAATTTCTTCCAAAACAATTCTTAAGTCTTTAAATTTTTGTGTCCATATCGAACTCGACTGAAAATCTACCAATTTCATTTCAAAATCATCTAATTCCATGTATTCAAACATAGTTAAGTTTAATTGTTGACACTTATATGTGTCTGGATGGGTAATAAATTTTGTAGTTTCTTCAAGTTGTCGAAACTGAACAAAGCTTCTTGAAAATTGTTCTATTGTTGCGTCTAAAGCATTTTAAAATGATTCTATTAATTTTCCTACGTCTGGCTTTTCATGAATTTCCAGATCCATCATGTATTTTTTTAGGTTGTGAAAGTACTTACAATTTCTGGTTATTATATCACGCTTGAATTTAGCTTCAAATGCTTTTATATTATCAAACATAACAGTAATTATTTTGCCACAGCCTTGTAATTTTATATTTAGATCATTCAAATGGGAGCAAAAATCAGTAAAGAACATCAATCTCGAAATCCACTCAACATCTGATTATTTCATACTGAATTATTTTCTGGTTACTTAAAAACATATAAATTTCATCAAAGCACTCGACGAAACGCTGAAGTACTTTGCCGCGACTAAGCCAACGAACGTTATTATACATCGTTAATCCATTATACATCGAATTGACCTCATTTAATAATGATTCAAATTTTCTTTTGCATAAAGGATGCGCAGCAATATAATTGACTATCTTAGTCACAAGTTTCATCACATCTTCAAAAGATTTAAAACCACCCTTTGCAAACAGCGCTTCCTGGTGTATTATACAATGAAATGCTAACAGTGGATGGCCAACAAACTTTGTAAATAAATTGACGAATCCTGCTGTTTGGCCAATCATACTGGGTGCACCATCTGTACTTACTGAAACGATTTTCGACAAATTTATTTCTGCTCTAGAAAGAGCCTCTACAACTGCTTTGCAAACATCTGTGCCTTTAGTAGTATCTGGTAAAGATACCAAACCTATTAATTCTTCCATTATTTTATTGCCAACAAAATCTCGAACAAAAATAGCTAATCGAGCCGAGAGAGTGACATCAGTGCTTTCATCAAGACAAATAGAAATCCAATCACATAATTTTATACCTGTTTTATGTTGATATGTTACATTTTTACCCATCTTCAAGATTCTTTCTTAAATTGTATTTCGAGCGATAGGCAATTCTTTTATTCGTTCGAATATTTTTTCTTTATTTCTAAAATCCTCAAAAAGAAATGGTGCGCATTCTAAAAATGCATTCTTGATGTAGTCTCCATCGCTTAACGGTTTTCCATTATTGGCAATTATTTGGGCTATTTCAAAGCTAGCAGCAACATAAGTAGACAACATAGTAGAACAACAGTAGAAGCTAATAGTCGATCTTGGAGCGCTCAACCACAGACGCTCTAAACCAAATCTCATCCTGGGGCCCAACGAAACAAAGTATGTTTTGCGCCACATAAAACAGAAGCTATTCTTTTAAAGGGAAACTTATCTCCACTACGTCCACCAGCTATTTACTTCCAAGGTGCTAAAGTAAAAATTTCTACAGAAGTTACATACCTTGGCGTAATCATGGATGGTAAAAGAAGTTTCGCCGCTCACGCTCGCCATGTTGTAGATAAGGCGCGAAGGCTTTCTTCTGTATTTCTCGCCTTACGGGGAATTCATGGGGACTCAAATTTCGAGCCCTTAAAACAGTGTATGATGCGATCTTTCTCAGCACCGTGACATATGCGGCGCGGTGCTGGGTTGAGCGCACTCGACTACTCTTCATTAGACGCATTCTCTTGAGCTTTCAAAGAACCCCACTTCTCTCACTTACTAAAGCCTATCGATCCTCTGCCACCGAGTCATTGATTATCCTTGCGGGAGTGCTGCCGTTGGATCTGCAATTGCAGGTGAGCGCCGCTATGTCGTTGCTTAGACGTGGTTTCTCTGCGGAGGTCGGGGGCACTTGTCTCAATCCTCCGCAGGGTAAGATCACGAAAGAAACCGAAAAAGAAGTAAGGCTGGCGGCGCTCGCAGCATGGCAGATCAGATGGTCGACCTCGCTCAAGGGTAGACACACATATTCCTTCTTTCCTTCCGTCCTCGATAGAATGGAGATGCCGTGGCTTATTCCAAGCCATTGGACTAGTCAATTCATGACTGGGCACGGCAATTCTAAGGCTAAACTCTTCAAGTTTAGCCTCGTTGATAGTCCAGACTGCCGATAAAATCCATCCCAAGGTACCTATTGGAAATAATATTGTGATAATAAAAATTATTATTTCATTATGACTTTAGACATCCTGACTCCTTTTTGTTAGTATATACTGTAGAAAGTACATATTAATAATATGTACTTATTTTCATATTAAATAACATATAAGATATTGTAATAAAGTCAATTATCTATAAAAGTAGATTAGACTATAGAAATAATAAAATAATATTCTAATAAATATTTAATCCACATATTAATAATGGTTAGGTATACCAAACCATTATTTAACCAAAAAATATTACTACATAATGGCAATATTACACAAAAACCGATGCGGTCATGTCAGTATGAGAGGTCTTATGATATTATTAAATTAAATAAAACTATTTGAGCGTTATTCGTGTTGTTTGCTAATTGTGTGTCATACATCCACTATTACATTATGATGAATGCTGTCAGATATCACAGCATCAAGAGCGAGCCCAACCAAGAAAGGCGACCAGGTGAGATTAGCAGACCGCGTGTCAATACTTATTTTCTACTATTATTGATGACGCGGAGTGTTGCTTAGGATCTTTCCCCAATGTTATATCGCACATTTTTCTATTAAATATGTACTTTTTCGTACTTTTTAAATGGATTGTCTCAGCTTGTATGACTAAAAAAATCTTGGTTTGCCAGGGTTAACTGCATCACTTGATGGCAGACGCCGTACTTATAGCGGCTTGGACTGATACAAACACCGCTGGATGTAAAGAAACGTCAGACCGAAGAAATTTTAACTTCTTTAACATTTGATTTATAAGAAATAATCCGGAATGAGGACATCCGCAGAAAAACTCAAGTAGTGGATAAATGGACCCAACAAATAGGCACACTCAAGTGGCAATGGGCAGGACATATCTGTCGAAGAGACTACGGTCGATGGGGAATAAAAGTATTAGAGTTGCGCCCAAGAACTGGCGAACGAAGCATCACACAAACTGTTGGGTATTTTAATGCTCAGAAATCGATTAAAAATCTTAATCTCCGTCGTAGGTCGGCCAATGCTTCGTTTGCCAGTTCTTGGGCGCCACTCCAATACTTTTCTTCCCCATCGACCGTCGTCTCTTCGATTGATATGTCCTGCCATGGCCATTTGATTGATAATAATATAAATAATCGGAGAGTACATTTCTGACCTCCGATTTGTAGATGACATAGTGCTTATAGCCTAATCACCCGACAAGCTACAAGACATGCCCTACGACCTCAATGAAGCGTCAAACAGAATTGATCTGAAAATGTACATGGATACCATGGATCCTTAATTCATGATAAATAATCATATTTAAGAAATAATACTTGTGAACAATTTTTTTTTCTTCAATGTTTTTTCACTATTTTGAATAATAAATGTTAATTTATTGACCTTGTTTTTATATGGGTCATGTTAGGTATGTTGTCTGTTTAGGAGACTGCAGTTTCGACTAACTCGTAGCCTTCCTGCCATGTGCCGAAGAAATGCGTTAGGTAATCAACTAACCGTCCCACTGCTTGTATAATCAGATACCCCCAACGCCCATACTGCAGTCGCGAAGCAGCTTTCTTAGATCCACACAACTTCTCACATCCGGTCCTGATAATGAGAGAATCCAGCTCTGGCAACAAGTCGCATCAGAGGATTTCATTACTCCAAAGAAATGCCTTCTGACTGGCAAGAACCTTGACTGGCGGACCTGGAAATCCCTGAACAGATTAAGAACCGGAGTTGGTAGAACAAAGAACAACCTCGAATGGTGAGGAATGCTTCGGCAAGGAGAGTCACTATTGTGCGACTGTGGAGACCTGTACCATGTACCCAACAAGTTGCACATCTCAGGACCTAAGGCTGGGCAGCACACGAGCTATCGATGTTTTGCCAGATACTGGGCAAAAATAATTTGGCGTCGCTGACACGAAGAAGAAAAGAAGAGCCTTCTTCAATCCATCTCTTGTCAAGAGACATCTGAGCTGCATAGTACTTCATAAGTGGTCGAACCCATAAAAAGAAGTATTGTTTTTTTGAATCATAAAAAATTATATACATCCCATTTGCAGCGAGAAACATCTGCAATAATGCGTATTAATAATATAAATTTGTCTTAATTCTTATGTTGGTTGGTGGAAGTTGTTGGTAGTTGTTGGTCAATGGACTAGCGCTGTGTGTAGAATAGAACTAAAGTGCGTAGTTCGCGGTTGGAATCCAAGCGTCTGCCGGTTCTTTTTCTCCGATTTTGACGAGAGAAATATCATTGGAGATGATGTTTGCCGTAGATTTGTATGTGTATATCAATTTGTCAAAAAATTTCCTAAGAAAAACGCAAGAGCGCTGTGCTTGGTGCAAGTTCCAGGGTCTCCTTATATATATATAATCGTGTCGGAAACCACAGGGTCAGATCCGGTCTGCCCAGAAGTGGGTGACGTCTATGGCGTTACTCCCGGCCATCATCAGGTCCTCCTGGGTGCAGCAACTTGGACACAGCGCACATTCCAGAAGGTGAGACAGGGTCTGCTCCGTGCCGCAGTAACATTCAGTCGGTCCGCTGTAAAACTGCCAGGCTTTCATTTGTGTCCTCGTCTTGCATACTCCGTTCCGAAGTCTGTTAAGGGACCTTCATATATTCCACCCCTGGTTGTGTCCAGGAGCTAGGTCCGCTTTCGGGGCAATTCAAGTATTCCCCCAGTTGCGCTTCTCCACATGTTCAGCCGCAGGGTGGCCTCGGGTATCACTAGTTCCGTTGTCGACTGTGCCTCCCTCAGACGCTGCAACTGCAACAATGGGGGCTGGAGATGATGTTTGCTGTAGATTTGCATGTGTTGGAAATATTGCTAATTGTCGCATTTCTTACTTAGTTACAGTTGTCAGTGCGCAGGACCACTGTGCTTGGTGCAAGTTCCTGGGCCTCCCTCAGACGCTGCGACTGCACCAACTGCTGGGCTGCAGCGAGGCTCCCAACACAAGGGATTCTGTTCAATCTCCTCAACAATCTGTGGTGAAAGCATTGCGACCGTGCACTGTGAGACTTGTGAAATTGCCAAGTAAGATTTTCAAATTTATTTATTTTAGAAACATTACAAATTTTGGTTATAAAGTCCGAGTCGGAACTATAAGTAGTCGTTTCTCATCCATTCAGTCTATAGTTTGGTTCGAGACCCGAGTGGTACTTACTAAAATAAATAGACTGCCGGAAAGTAATAATATTAAGCTTGTGAATAAATGAAGACTGATAGAATAATAATAAAAATATACATACTTTGAATATATACTATAGCGACATCTATCGTACGATGATAACAATGATATAAATACTAGTTTCAACGCAAGTCAGTCTAGGCAGGGCAATGGCGCAGTTCGCCGAGCGGTATGAATACCTGGGCATGGTTGGTTTCCAAGGTCCGCGGTTCGCATCCCGCTTCTGCCGTTATTTTTGTGCTTGGATTGACGCGTTGAAAAAAGAATTTTATGTATAGTATATGTATATTTTAAGTAATTACAAATTTTGTTTAATACGAAAAGAAACGATTTATAAATAAAGGTCCTTATGATTGAAAATAACTTGAGTTGTCTTAACTAGGCGCTTATTTTTCTTAAGATTTTTATTAAACCAAGTTTTTTTGTCGACGGCCAAGCCGCGTCTGATCCCTGAGCGATATTTGTTTTTTACCTCAAACATAAGTGGATATGCTTAAAAGACTCACGAGATCTTCTGTTACTGGTTTAGCTACCTCAATATCATGCTTACGATGCTGGTTATACTTTGAATGTTATCAGTTGCAGTTGGCAGTGGAGTGGAGTATGGGGCTTGTGACCCGTGCAGCGTCATCGCCCCCTCGCTAACACTACGACTGCATCAATTGCAGGGATGCTCTGGTGTGAACGTTGATGGTGAAAAATCTGGAACGTTGCATGAGAAAGTGGACAATTTTACATGTGACAGTGAAAAAATAATAATTAAATGTGAGACATGTAATTTCACATGTAAATATCAGAGTGAATTAAGAAAACATATTTTACTACACGGCGAAGATAAGCCATTCAGTTGCAAGTTATGTAGTCACAAATTTACTCATTCACATAGTTTAAAAAGGCATATTTTAACTCACACTGGGAGAAAGCCATTCAGTTGCGAGATATGTAGTTATAAATGTGCTCGGTCTTGTAATTTAAAACGGCATAATTTAATTCACACTGGAGAAAAGCCAATCAAATGCAAGATTTGTAGTTTCAAATGTGCTCAGTCAAGTTCTTTAAAAAAGCATAATCTAACGCACACTGGGGAAAAGCCATTCAGTTGCAATGTATGTAGTCACAAATTTACTAATTCATCTGATTTAAATAGGCATATTTTAACTCACACTGGGGAGAAGCCATTCAGTTGCAATGTATGTAGTTATACATGTATACGGTCAAGTCATTTAAAAAAGCATAATCTAACACACACTGGGGATAAGCCATTCAGTTGCGAGATATGTACTTACAAATGTGCTCAGTCAAGTGATTTAAAAAAACATAATTTGACCCACACTGGGGAGAAGCCATTCAGTTGCAATGTATGTAGTCACAAATTTACTCATTCATATGATTTAAATAGGCATATTTTAACTCACACCGGGGAGAAGCCATTCAGGTGCAATGTATGTAGTCACAAATTTACTCATTCATATGGTTTAAATAGGCATATTTTAACTCACACTGGGGAGAAGCCATTCAGTTGCAATGTATGTAGTCACAAATTTACTCATTCATATTATTTAAATTGGCATATTTTAACTCACACTGGGGAGAAGCCATTCAGTTGCAATGTATGTAGTTATACATGTATTCGGTCAAGTCAATTAAAAAAGCATAATCTAACACACACTGGGGAAAAGCCATTCAGTTGCGAGATATGTAGTTATAAATGTGCTCAGTCAAGTAATTTAAAACGGCATAATTTAAAACACACTGGTTGAGGATCCATTCAGTTGCGAGATATGTACTAACAAATGTGCTCAGTCAAGTGATTTAAAAAGGCATAATTTAACACACACTGGGGAGAATCCATTCAATTGCAAGTAATCTAATTATAAATGTACTGAGTCAGGTGGTTTAAATAAGCAAAATTTAACACACAAGCCATTCAGTTGTAAAGTATGTAGTTACAAATGTGTTCGGTTAAGTCAATTAAAAATAGATAATTTTACTCACACTCGGTAAAAGCCATTAAGATGCACAATGTGTAGTTATAAATGTACTTAATATAAATAGAGCTGCCTTTTATTCAAGCTCACGCTGTCCTGGAAGGCTGTCGGGAACTATACATAGAATGTGGAGAACTCGTGGGAGCCAGAGCTAACATGGAATGAGATGAAGACATTGCTTTGTGGCGACAGTACATGAGTGCCATATGCTCCTGTTAGGGAGCGGACAAGCTATGATTATGAATCTAGAAATCCTTCAGACTTTGAAACATAACATCATCCCCATGTTCGCTTCCTAACTGGGGCATATGGTCACACACGTACTGACACTACAAAGCTCTGTCAGCCACCATGGTTTTTACCTCATTCTTTATGGTCTCTGACTCCTGCCAGTACATTCTATGTATAGTTCCTGACGAAGGTGCGAGCAGGGAGGATTGAAGAAGAGGCAGCTGTAGTTAATGCTATCTGAAGTATGTCTTATGAAGTCCACTTTTGACTGACTGTAGTATGGCAGGAAGACTGCCTTGTCCACTCTCTCACCTTGTCATTCCTCATCAATTGTGTTCCTCACAAGTCCAATCATCTTAGGCAGCTGATAGAGCTATGTAGAGATGTAAGTCCTCCATTTGGTGAGAAGATGGAAGAAGATAAAGAGCACATCAATCTGTTGGCAAATCTGTTGTAGATACTTACCACATCACACAAGGTGATATTTGTAATTATATGAATCGATAGGTGAGGCGCATTGTCAGTTAACTTATGTCATGACTTGCTTGTAAAGAATCAAAAATAAATAATTATTATTTCACATGTTTTTCTTTATTTCAAATACATATATTTTTTTACATAATTTTTATTTTACATTTACACTCAAACTGTATAGATTTTATCTGTTGTGAGGGTAAAGTTGTTAAACTGAAACTTTATAAAACACCGTTTTATACAACACTGTTTTGATAAAACACGGTTCAAGAATTGTGTAATTTTTTTGTACAACACACTTTATATAAAAGTTAAAATGTCTGGACATGTCGTGACTTGTCAATTTTGATCAATTGCCCTTGAGAATCGAGTGGTTCAGAGCTTATTTCTTTGGAATCCTTTGATTGTTCTGGCCTTTTGTTTGTATGTATGTAAACACATAATATATATTATTAATTGATAATTTTATACTTATTTAAATCATATAGTTTTATCACGACATTGACATTGAAACAATATTCCCCCAATTATTGAAATTTACAGATGAAATAAAAAGAAAGTTTATTTCTAATGCACACCAAATAATATCTTAGATTGTTGTCTCACATAAGGCGAAACAACATCCTCTATTGATAAAATTTTAAATTTAAATGAACCATAAAATATTTCGGTCGGATCATCAGTGAGAAATATACTGCATGTGCACGGCAAGTAATAATATTAAAATGGAAAGAGCTCTTATGATATGGATATTGTTATGGAATATTTAATGACACAGTGCATTATAAAATTAATGTTCATTTTCTGGGAAAAATAGATTTATAGTTCAGACATGTACAAATGCTATAAATTCTTCGCAACACTTTCCCCTTGTATCAACACACGTACGGAGATGTGTCTGCCACGCCTGAAAGTCCTCGACGGGAATGACGCTCGGGAACGTTATTTTTTAAATATTATTACATTACAAGCGCATTGTAACGGCGTTGCTCAAGACAGGAATTAATACAGGGTTCGTCCGAAAAATAATAGGACTGAGTAGATTTAAAAAAAAATATTGAGCAAATCGTTACAATTCTCTAAAAACTTTCAAAGTAAGTTTGATTATTAATCATATTTATTTATAATCATTAAAAATAAGTTCAATAAAACAAAAGACTGTCATCCCTCAGTCTAAGTATGTATATCAAGTATAATTGTATGAATTGCTTGCATAACTAAGGTGACTGAAATAAAAAACCGAGAGATTTTCGACCTTCAGTACTGGATTTTTTCATCCTATATTAGGGTGAGATCGACTTGTAATATGGTTTTAATGAATCTGAAACCTTCAAATTTTCATTGTGATTGGATAAACAGTAAAGACATTCATAAGTAATGTATAAACAATCATACTATACATTAATTTTTATTTATATACAGGTGGTTCTCGACTAACGACGGTTCTACTTACGACGATTCGCACTTACGACCAAAAATTTGAAAAAAAAAATTTTTTTTTTTTTTTAATTACGACCAAAAAATTTTATTGCGGTGCGCGAGTCAACCTGAGTCATGCGTAAACAAAAATGATGCAATAATGATGCCATAAAAACTTCCTTCCGGTCAGTAGATCACGGGACGTGCGCAAAGAATGTTGTTTATTTCTCACTTCTTCCCTTCGTTGTTTTAAAATTATGAATTAATATAAAATATACATATACTTAATTCAGTTGACATAGTGTTTTTGAACAAGGACATATATACAATTAATATAATAAGATATAAATATTACATATACCCATTGAATATCTGAAGTCAATATCAATAAATCGTGCCCATAATGACTGGCACGGAGTAGAAGTGACAAAAAAAAGTGCTACAGATTTAGAAATAAAACTTAAAATAATTAAACAATATGAGAGTGGTAAAAGAGTGAAGGACATAGCTCGGGATCTACAATTATCACATTCAACGATCTCTACAATTTTGAAGAATAAACTAAGTATCAGTGAAGCTCTTAAAGGAGCAATATCCATAAAATCTGCAATAATAACAAAAAAAAAACTTGGACCCATTTACGAAACGGAAAAACTATAAGTGATTTGGATGGAAGATTTGATAAAAAAAACGAATCCCCCTTAGCCTTGTGACCATAAAGACAAAGGCACCGAGTCTTTTTGAAAACCTAAAATTAAAGGAGCAAACTAACTACGTGCAAACATTTACTGTTAGTAATTATTGGTTTGCAAGATTCAGAAAACGGGCGAATTATCAAAATGTGAAAATAAGTGGAGAGGCAGCTAGTGCCGATTACAAGGCTGCTGAAGATTTTATCCATACATTAGACACAATGATTAGGAAAGAAGGATACATCATAGAACAAATTTTAATGTTGACGAAACCGCGCTCTATTGGAAGAAAATGCCTCATAGTACCTACATCAATAAGGAAGAAAAAAGTATGCCAGGCTTCAAGGCATTTAAGGATCGTTTTACTCTTTTATTGGGTGGCAATATTGCTGGATATAAATTGAAACCATTAATAATTTATCACTCTAAAAATCCGAGAGCCCTCAAAGGAATCAATATCGAAATGTTACCACTATATTACCGTTCAAACAAAAAAGCGTGGATGACACAATTTATTTTTGAAGACTGGTTTTTGAATTTATTTATTCCAGAAGTAAAACAATATTGTTATCAAAAAGGAATTCCATTCGATATATTTTTAATACTAGACAATGCACCAGGACATCCACCACCTATTGGAAATTTACATCCTAACTTTAAAATCGTGTATTTACCCCCTAATACCACCAGTATTTTGCAACCCATGGACCAGGGAGCTATTGCCACATTTAAAGCCTATTATTTAAAAACTACATTTGCCCAAGCAATAGTAGCGCTTGACGAGGGAAAAACGTTTATAGAGTTTTGGAAGAATTTTAATATTCACCAAGCAATTAAAAATATTGGTAAGGGATGGCAAGAGGTCACATCATCGTGCATGTATGGAATATGGAAAAGCTTACTAAACGTTTTGAAAACATAACTCAGTCTCAATTTGAAAAAAAAAATGAAATTGAACACACTACAAATCTCATTGTAGGGCTTTGCAAGAAACTTGATATTAATATTGATCGTGAAGACTTAGACCAACTTATAGAATATGATTCGGAAGATCTTACAAATGAAGAATTATTATGCATCGAAAATGAAAGGGTTGAAGAAGAGACCAAAAAAAATAAAATTATCATGGAATCTCCAAAAAAAATTGTATTGAAAGACATGGAAGCAGCCTTCCTTCAAATTAACCAAGCAATGCAAAAATTTGCAAAAATGGATTCGGATAACGAAAGATTTTTGAGTATAAACCGCCGTATTCAGGAAGATCTTGCTTGCTACAAAGAAATATACGGGGAAAAGAAACAACAAACAACTCAATTAAAATTGGATATGTTTTTTAAAGAGACTACTACTGCTTCTTCTTCCACTACTGTTGATGAGCCAATGGATTGTACTTATATAAGTCCAGCTGACGAAACACTTTAAATATTAGTGAAGTAATTATTTTAAATATTATTGATGTAAATATTTTAGATATTAATGAAGTAAATATTTTATTTTGTATTAATAAATAAGTATAAATATAACAATAAAATATATATAAATAAATACACATGTTTTATTTTAATATATAATTATGTACATATGTACATATTTTGTATGAAATTCGACTTACGACCAATTCGAATTACGACCAAAGTCCAGGAACGTATCTCGGTCGTAAGTCGAGGACAACCTGTATTTTGTTTTTTAGCAAATTTGTTTCATATTTGGAACACATGGAGGCGGCAAATTGCCGTTTCACAGTTCTGTTAGTTCATATTGTCTAAGCCTTGACCTATAACACCTATATTCCAGAGATCTACGCGGGACCATAGATGATTCCTGGCGGCCTCCAGAGCAAGAGCCTGCGAACTTGCACAGGCTGCGGCTGTAATATACATTGTGTTCAATTATCAGATTTTTTAATGTAAATTTAATGAAAAACCTTACATTCCTTAGCCCTTGACATTTGTCTTTAAGGGGTGGCTCAACTATAGAATTTTTTACTAGCAAATTCTTTAAATTTTAATTTGTTTACAGCTTTACAATTTAACTGAAAGGTGATGCAGATAATATGAAAAGTTAGAGATGAAAGCTGGTGGCCAAGTCTCTATATGAACTGTTGTATTAGTCAAAGCAGAAGTTATGTGTTATTTTGTCGGCCAAAAAAATATTGTTAAAATATTATTCACTATCTCACATACAATTAGATGTGCACGAGTAGAATGCAAGGAAAACCAATTAGCGAGCAAAAATTATACACGTATACATATATACTTGAATGCATTGTATTGGTGTGTTTTATATTTTAGACGAGTGTTTTGTATATGGAGTTCACCCGCACAGGTGCGGGTTTTCGGGTGAAGTGGTTAACTGTTGTTTTTATCAAAGCAGATGTTCTGTAGATTAAACATTCGTTGTGTATAGTTGCAGATGACGTGCTCCGGTGTGGCTATTGCAACTTCCTGGGTCGCCCTCAGACACTGCGGCTGCATCAGCTGTTGGGCTGCTGCAACAACGCCGTGGATGAATCTATTCTCGTGAGGTCGCTCTGGCCGTGCCGTGTCCTACTAGAAAGACTTCAAAGTAAGACATATTTATAACTTCAGTTTTCTTGACTAGGCACTTATTTTGCTTTTGAGGTTTATAGTAAACCAATTTTTTTGTCTACTGCCCAAGCCGGGTCTGATCCCTGAGCGATATTTTTTTTTGACCTCAAACACAAGTCGATATGCTTAAAAGACTTGAGATTTTCTGTTACTGGTTTAGCTACGACAATATCATGCTGAACATGCTGAATATACTTTGAATGTAATCAGTTGCAGTTGGCAGTGGAGTGGAGTCTGAGGCTTGTGACCTGTGCAGCTTCATCGCCCCCCCGAGAACACTTCTACTGCATCAATTGCTGGGCTGCTGCGGTGTGATCCTTGATGGTGGCAAATCTGGAATATTCGATCAGAAAGTGGACAATTGTTTATTTGACAGTGAAAAAAATAAATTTAAATGTGAGACATGTAATTTGACATGTAAAAATCAGAGTGCATTTAAAAGTCATATTTCAATACACGGATATATGTATTGAAGTACAAAGATACGCTATTCAGTTGCAAGTTATTTAGTTATAAATGTACTCCGTCAAGTAATTTAAAATTGCATAATTTTACACACACTGGGGAGAAGCTATTCAGTTGCGGGTGTGTAGTTATAAATGTGCTCAGTCATGTTATTTAAAAAGGCATTATTTTACTCACACTGGGTAGAAGCCATTCAGTTGCGAGATATGTAGTTACAAATGTGCTCGGTCAAGTGATTTAAAACTGCATAATTTAAAACACACTGGGGAGAAGTTGCGATATATGTAAATACAAATGTGCGCGGTCAAATAATTTAAAATCGCATAATTTAATACACACTGGGGAAAGCCATTCAGTTGCAAGATATGTAGTTATAAAAGTGCTCGGTCAAGTACTTTAAAACAGCATAATTTAACACACACTGGAGAAAATTCTTTCAGTTGCAAGACATGGAGTTACAAATGTGTTTGGTTAAGTCAAGGGTCAGCAAAGTGCGGCTCCGGAGCCGCATACGGCTCTTTAGCTCCTTAAGTGCGGCTCTGGCACAAATATCCACGGGCCTGGGCAGATACATCGCGCCGAGGAAATAGACCCGTACACAATAGACTAGAATAGACTCACCACTGTTCAATCGGTTCACACCACTGTCCTTGCTCACTGTACTTACCTAATTCGCTAAATGCTTGATCAATGTTAACCGGCCATAAAACCCATACCTTACTTTCGGAGCGGCGCGCGGTACCTGCGCTCCGAGGTGTACGTGTGGGGGTGACTTATCGGCCGGTTGACGACTGCCGGGTTACGGGGCGCGGGGGAGACTCGCGCGATTCAACAAGTCTGGTTGGCATTAGCAGCAGTCATTGTACCAGTCGCGTTGATTGTGAACAGTCTTTTGTACAGTGGTCGGAGCTTATCGTGCAAGTGGTTAACGTTACAAAGGTATCTCTTGAAGAATCAAGTTGTATTTTTTATTCCAGCTACACATTCTTTAGGTATTTTTGTCATGATTTTAATAATGATAATAATTTAATATTAGTGGCTTTAGAAAAAAAAATGGGATACTTTTATATGTAGGTGCCCCAATCGATATGGCTTCCAAAAGGAAGCAAAGAAAAACGGAAGATGAAAACCGCAAATTTAGAGTTGAGTGGACCGAAAAATTTGCATTTATTCGATACTTGAATGGCTATCCGACATGTCTTATTTGTAAGGAGAAATTCGCGCACAACAAGAATTTATTTGAATTTTAATTATTTGGAGAGACTCTTTATAAGTAAGCATGCGTCATTTAGCACTAAATATCCTGCCGGTGTAGCAAGGAAGAAAGCAGTTGAGTAACTTCGAGAGTCACGATTCATCAATTTCTGTATTTAATAACTTGGTGCAATCTTCTACTAATGATAATATATAATTTTTTTATGTAAACACATACAGGAGAATACCGACAGATGGTGATAGTCATTCTGAAGTCTCATCTGTGGAATTCGCTAAGCGCTCCATGTGGATTGTTGATCCGCCAATGTCATAAACTACAGCCCGAGATTCACGCATCATCCTTTCTTATTACAGGAATTTACTATGAATGGGTGGTCTTCATGGGACGACTTTCGTCTACCACCAATATTAATTAATAGTCCATGACTGACATTTTACGGGTGATGGATCAAATTCACACCAACCGGCATATTTTAGAGCTCAGAAATCGATTACAAATCCTTTTTTTTAATATCTGTCGGGAATCGAACCTACAACTTTTGGCTTGCAAAGCAAACGCTATACCATTGAGCTATGACCGCCAGCGAATATGGCAAGTTTTGTTGTTTGTCAAGAGATTGCTAAGAGAGGGATACCGTACAGACGGCGAATACATAAAAAGTTGTTTTATCGATGCGTCCGAGGAGTTATTTCGAGATTTTAAGAACAAAGCAGATACTATAAAAAAATATATAGAGTTACCACTCTCTGCCGAAACAATGAAAGATAGAACAATTAAAATTTGTTCCAATATAACTATCCAGCAAATCGAAGATCTGAAATTTTAATTAATTTATTATTTATATATTAATTAAATCTTAGTTTCGGCTTTATCAATAGCAGTTGACGAGTCTTGTGACATAAGTGATACAGCGCAAAATTCGCTTTTCGTAAGATTTATTTCTCACTCAGGTCCTAAATAATATTTTTTAGGATTATTGCCACTCAAAGGTCAGACGCGTGGAGAGGATATTGTGAATGCTGTGGTGGAGTGTATGGATAAATATCATATTCCTCGATAAAATTGTGTCGATTTCAAAAGACGGGGCCAAAAGTATGACCGGCGTCAGAAAAGGGTTTGTTGCAATTTTAAAAGAAAAAAATAATCACGTGATATTGGCTTATCATTGCATTATTCACTTAGAAGCGCTTTGCGCACAGATATTTCCAGAAGAAATTAGTAAAGTTATGCGATTAGTGATAACGACCATTAACTCTTTTGTAACTAATTCTCTTAATCATCGTCAATTCAAAGAATTTTTAGTTGAAATTGAGAGTGAGTACGCCGATCTTCTGCTTTATAACAAGGTTCGATGGTTATCAAGAGGGAACGTTTTAAAACGTTTCGCGTCCCTATTGCCAGAAATTGAAGCATTTCTCCTTGAGAAGGGGGTTCACTATCCAGAACTTACAGACAATCAGTGGATCCAAAACTTTTATTTAATGGTAGGCGTAACGTCTCATCTAAATCAGATTAACCGTAAACTACAAGGGAAAGGAAACACATTTTTTTCAATGTTGGATGAAGTCATTTCATTCGAAAACAAATTATCCTTTTTTGCTCAAGATTTTGAAAGGGAAACATTGTTTCACTTTCCGAGCCTGCTGAATTATTTCCAAGAAAATAATTCCTTTATTGAAAAACACCATTTCAAAACAACAATTTTAAATATGAGGGAAGCATTTCTCAGCAGGTTTCAGGAGTTTAAAAATAGCAGAGAAACCTTAGCATTCGTCAAAAATCTTCAATGCTAAGATAACTGAGTTGAATTTATTTCCTTTTGGCATTGACACTGGTAACTTTTGAAATACAATTGGAGGATTTAAAAAACAAGGAGATATGGAGCTCTAAATTTCAACGTCTTTGTATTGATTTCAAAATATTAGAGAAGAACAAATGTGATCTTAGTTCACAACACAAGTGGTCTGGTTTGAAAGACCTGGAGAAGGAAGATATGATCATTTTCAACGTCTGGAATAGTATTCCTGACTCTTACGATCAGCTGAAGAAACTCGCGTTTGCTATTCTTTCCTTTTTTGGTTCTACATATTCATGCGAACAATCTTTTTTAAGCATGAACTTTATTAAAAGTAAACTGAGAAGTCGTCTGATTGATGAGAGCCTGGAATCATGCCTAAAATTAAAAACAACAACATACAAACATGACTTACTGAAACTTTCCAAGGAGATGCAAGGAGATTGTTCGCATTAAGTGTTTATCAGTCATTTTCTTGATTTAAATTTATAGATACC
Organism: Glossosoma conforme; assembly: GCA_022606575.1. Taxonomy (NCBI): domain Eukaryota; kingdom Metazoa; phylum Arthropoda; class Insecta; order Trichoptera; family Glossosomatidae; genus Glossosoma; species Glossosoma conforme. The sequence goes on along the minus strand of JAGTXR010000504.1, from coordinate 11,953 downwards.
TTACTTTCATATTATTGTTTATCTAGGAATAAATCTTTATAAAGTGCGAAATCAAGTTTTATTCAGTGTACCCGTAATTTAATGAAGGTCTAAAATTATAATGAAGGTTTGCTAAATTAAAAAAACAGATTTGGCTCCCAGAATTGTTTTGAATTGTTGTAATGTACATATTTGGCTCTTTGGCAAACAAGTTTGCCGACCCTTGGGTTAAGTCAATTAAAAAAACATAATTTAACTCACAGTGGGTAAAAACCATGAAGATGCACAATGTGTAGTTATAAATGTTATAAATATAAAAATAAATCTAGCTGCCTTTCATTTAAGCCCCCTAGTTTGCGCTGTCCTGGAAGGCCGTCGGGAACTATTCATAGAACGTGGAGAACTCGCGAGAGGCCAAGCTTACATGGAATGGAATGATGACAGCGCTTTGTGGTGAGAGTACTTTAGTGCTATATGCTCCAGTTAGGAAGTGGACAAGCTATGATGGTGATGATGAATCTGGAAATCCTTCAGACTTTGAAACATAACATCATCCCCATGTTCGCTTCCTAACTGGGGTATACGATCACACACATACTGACGCTACAAAGCTCTGTCGGTCGCCATGATTCTTCTTCCTTATTAGTATATAACTTCATCCTTAATAGTCTCTGACTCCTGCCAGTACATTCTATGTATAGTTCCCGACGATGGCACGAGCAGGGAGGATTGAAGAAAAGTCCGCTGTAGTTTATGCTATCTAAAGTATATCCTACGAGGTCCATTTTCGTCTTCTGACTGACTGTAGTATGGCAGGAAGACTGCCTTGTCCGCTCTCTCACCTCGTCATTCCTCATCAATTGTGTTCCTCACAAGTCCAATCATCTTAGGCAGCTGATAGAGCTGTGTAGAGATTTAAGTCCTCCATTTGGTGACAAGATGGAAGAAGATAAAGAGCACATCAATCTGTTGGCAAGTCTTTTGTAGACACTTACCACATCACACAAGGTGATATTTGTAATTATATGAATCGATAGTCGAGGCGCATTGTCAGTTAACTTATGTCATGACTTGTCTCTAAATAATCAAAAATAAATTATTATAATTTGACATGTTTTTCTTTATTTCAAATGCATATATTTTTTTACATAATTTTTATTTTACATTTACACTCACTCAACTGCATAGATTTTATCTGTTGTGAGGGTAAAGTTGGGAAACCAAAACTTCATATAACACTGTTTTATACAACACTCTTTTGAAATAACACGGTTCAAGAATTGTGGCGTTCATTTGTACAACACGCTTTATATAACATGGTTTCAGAAAAAAGTTCAAATGTCTGATTTATACAAAATGTATACATACTGGACATGTCGTGACTTGTCAATTTTGATCAATTGCGCTTGGGTATTCGAACGTTGCAGAGCTTATTTCTTTGTAATCCTTTGATTTTTCTGGCCTTTTGTTTGTATGTATGCAAACAAAGATTACATATTAATAATTTATATTTTTACACTCATTTAATTCATATAGTTTTATCACTACATTTACATAGAAACCATAATCCCCCAATTATTAAAAGTCACAGATGAAATAAAAAGAAAGTGTATTTCTAATGCAGAACCAATAATATCTTAGTTTGTTGTCTCATATCAGGCGAAACAACATCCTCTATTGTTAAAATGTTAAATTCAAATGTACCAATAGAAGTTTTGGTCGGATCATCAGTGAGAAATATATCATCAGTCAGTTATAATAATGAAAAATATAATGAGCTCCTATGATATGGACAGAAAACTGCAATGACAAAAATATACCTATAGGCAAAACATTGGCCAAAAGAAGTCTCAATCAAAAATTTATTTTTTTATAATGACTTAATCCATTAAAAAACCACATACTCATTAATTTTATAATGTCTTTTTTCAATTGCTTAACCCGCACACATATACCTATTATAGTTCTATTAGTTCCTACACACAACCTGTAAATATGTGTGTAGGAACTAATTAATTGTCCATACCTATATAAGCCACGGCCTGTTTTTATTTTTTCATTATTGAAGATAGTCTTCAGGAAGGCCGAAACATGTAATCACTTAAAATAAATTGTGAATCAAAACTGAATATTTTGTAATTTATTAATATTTTAATTAAAATTAATTTTGAAATTATAATTATGCAGTTTCCCAAGTATTATCAGTTGATAACCTTAATGTTATTAAAGTTTAAAAAATAGTTACATCTCTAAAACTATTCATCATATTTTGAGTAAAATAAAAAACATTATCGTAATAAAAGATTGTTTATAATTTTAAAAAGTGTTTATTTACATTTTTTCACATTTTATATGGTTATACATTAAAATAAATATAAAACGATTAAAATTACTAAAAATAAAAGGAATATAAAATATAAATATTTTTTTCGTATGCCAAATTTGCAAACATTTGTCCATGCATTCACCTATTTTACACTTTTGAAATTTGAATATGGATCTTACGATTATATTATATTTGGAGCATACGCGACATTGTACCTATGTAATCTTTTATGTTTTTCCGGCCAATGTTTGTAATGTTTCGTCACACAATAGATTCTTCCATGAACTTACTGTAATACTATTATTATAAATTAATGTAATCCGATTGTGAAATGAACCATAAACAATTGTCCTGTATGGCAGAGTTTCGCAACCTTTTCTCATCTACGGCACACCAAAGTACTTCTTTGGATTCTACGGCACACCAAAGCTCTCACCTTGAATACCCCGGCACACCAAAAGCCAAAAATAGATATTAATTTAATCAATTTCACTTTTTTTAAATTTAATTTAGAACTTAATGAAGCAAGTACCTCGTTGTTTGTCTACATAAATAGGCGATAGGCGCTGGGAGCTTGAGGACCGTTGTAAAATTATTTATCTATAATATTGCCTTATTTGATCGCGGCACATCTGTATCGGCTTACGGCACACGAGTGTGCTGCGGCACACCGGTTGCGGAGCACTGCTGTATGGGACCGTAGGGCATTGAACGACGCAAATCTGCGGTCCCGTATGGAACCAATGGGCGTTTAAAAATAATAATGGACAATAAATAATCCACTAATTCCATACGGGACCACTTGGCAAAAAATGACAATAGACAGCGGTATCACCATCAGGATTTAAACTAGTACTTTGGTATGATGGCCTTCTATTCAAGCCCCTGGACTCTTGTCCTAGAGGTTGTCAGGGACTATGCATGCAATGTACTTGGCAAATTAGGATAAACGTCATAGTATTATTTCACTAGGAACTTCAATGTACAAAAATTGCAGAAATGCAGAAAAACATTTTTGTGTTAATATTTCTAATCAATAAAATAATATGTTTTGTTTAAAATAATGGTTAGGTATACCTAATAATAATATGTACTTTCTACAGTATATACTAGCAATAGGGAGTCAGGATGCCTAATGTCATAATGCAAAAAACATTTTTATTGTGAAAATATTATTTCCGTCAGGTAGCATAGGTTACATTTTATATATATATATTTTTTATGTAAACGCATGCAGGAGAGCACAACCGGTCAAGACCAGTGCACTCTATGACGCTCAGCCAGGGAGGCTGGACGCTGCATGCGGGAAACGTGTGTTGTGTTCGTATTTGTGTGTGGGTTGGGGAGATTGCAAGTGTATATTTATCTGTTTCTTGAAGAGATCCAGATTGTAGGAAGGAGGAAACACAGAAGCTGCAAGAGCATTCCATAGTTTACCGGTGGCATTAAGGAAGGAACTTTGGAAGCTACCAGTTCTTGGTCGACATATATTAACCGTGTATGGATGTTCATCAAGTGTAAGACGAGTTTGTCGGCTGTGAGTGGGTGCAGGAGGAATTAGTTCTTTAAGTTCCGAAGAACAGCGACCGTGGTAATAACGGTAGAAAAGACTAAGAGAACCAATCTTACGTCTGTGTTCCATTGATTGTAGATTAGACGTAAGGGTGTCATTGTTTATCAAACGAATTGCTCTTCTTTGAACTGAGTCAATTAAGTTTAGAAGGTATTTTGGGGCTCCAATCCAAAGGTGACTGCCGTATTCAAGGATAGGTCGGATTTGTCCTTTAAATAGAAGAAGAAGTTGTTTATCGTTGAAATACCGACGTGATCTATATAATGCACCTAGTTTTTTGGAAGCGAGACCGGCTTTACACTTAATTGACTCGTAAAATTTGACATCATTCGATATTGATAATCCAAGCATGTTGATGGAGCTTGCTTTCGGAAGAGAACAACCGTTGAAAGATACAGGATCCATAGCATTCTTCTTGGTGGAGAAAGTACATGATTGGGTTTTTGAAATGTTGAAACTGACGAGGTTGAGGTCGCCCCATCGTGAAACCCTTTCAAGAGACATGTTCATCTTCTCCACCAGAGATTCCCTAGCAGCAGAAAGTTCCGAATGTTTCGGAGGTTTATGGAAGATTATACTCTTATGGACAGTGCTGTCGTCGGCATAACAGTGAATGTTTGCGCATTGAAGCAAATCATTCACATGCAGAAGGAAAAGAGTGGGCGACAGCACAGAGCCCTGTGGAACTCCTGAGTTGATTTTATGGCAGGAAGAAGAAAAGCCATCTACGACAGTGATGATGCTTCGATCACTCAAGAAGATTTCAATCCAGGAGCACAGGGAGGGAGTTAGTCCATAAGACGGTAATTTATTCACCAGACCGCGATGCCAGACTCTATCGAACGCCTTGGAGATATCCAGGGCAACAGCTTGCGTTTCTCCAAAGCATTCGACGGATTTTCCCCAAACATGTGTGATATATGCCAAGAGATCGCCGCACGATCGACTACGGCGGAAGCCATATTGCCGATCGCACAGAAGATCATTCTTCACTTCTTATATGTGTAAATGATGCAACCGAGAGGCATAGTCCAGTGGTAAGAGCTTTTTTTGTCTCTTTCAGACACCGTCGGTTCAAAATCCGACCGAGCTTGATTTTTTTAAAAACGATTTAATCAAATCCAAAATCTACACACGTCCCTGGTAGTGTTAAGCTTAACAGCAAAGAACAATATGAGTTTACAGAACTGTGAAACGGCAATTGCGGTGTCCATATTCATCAAACTATTAAACAGATATGGTAATTGAAATATTATATTGCGTATCGGCCAGAAACGAGGATCTTACTTATAAATAATTATCATAACGCAAAAATAATTTATTTATAAATATGATTTATTAATTACTAGCTGACCCGGTGAACTTTGTTTCACCCGAAAGGCAATAAATGAGCAGATTTTGGATTTTATTAAGTTGAATTTTTCGGTACGTATGATATCATATATTTGGTCTGGTTGAATTCTATTGCAGTAATCGACGAAACTTCAGCAAGTAGTTGTCAGCATTTCGACGAATCGTCAAACGATATGCGTTATAATTCATCGAGCTTAGATTCTTGGTAGTTTCTTCACCTGAAATTAAGACAATAGATTTGTAATTTTGTATGTAAAGCTAACATCCATATTTGTAGCATAATTATAAAGGGGTGAAGATAAATGATTTTTAATCGTTTGCCGGTTATTTGTCAAATTTTCTCTAAAAAAACATCTTAATCTTTAAGTCTGTTATTTTCCTGGTAATAAGCAGTGTAATTGGTCTTTTATTGGAAGCATAAAGCAAAACCAAGCACTTTAAAATGTATGTCATGACGGAATCAAAACTATGATATTGATTATATATATATTGATTACTCACCATTAAATGGATTTTTCATTTTGATATTGAAATAATATCCATCTTCTCGTGCCAAGACATCAGTGGGTATTGCAACGTGTCATATGAACGACGTGTTTCAGATATCTATTGTAGTTGCCCAGTATCACGACGTGTGTACCAGATGGTCGTTTATCCGCTCTGATCACGACTTTGTAGACGTCGATCAAGTTCTTCCTCCATATTGTCATTGAAGTATATTTGTACAAATTTATGCTTTGCATCTTCGAGAGGTTGGAATGATCCGATTCAATCGTGAATCTGTCCTTGTATCTACAGAATCAAAAGCAAAGACAATATTACTGATTTATAAACACTTTTTTTTAGAATTAGCATACATAATTCAAAGCAATAAGTGTAGTAAGTACAAAAATAAATAAATAAATACCTTGAATGTCAGATTAAATCCTGGTTCTTCGATACGTCCAGGTGCAATTGTTCTTCTTCAGTCCTTTAATTTGCAATGATTTGAATCCTAGTATTTTAATGATTCTTTATTGGCCATGTATTTTTGTGCATGGGTTGCACTCTTCAGTGAAGCACCTTGTGATAGACGACATTTTTTGTTTTATTATCAGGCACAAGAACAAATAACGCAGATTGTCTTCCAACCCGTGAACATGCCACATATAATTGACCATGGGAAAAACATGGATTTTCAAGATTCAGACCACAAACTTTCAAGGATTGGCCTTGTGATTTGTTAATGGTCATGGCGAATGCAAGACGGACCGGAAATTCAAGTCGCTTAAACTCAAACGGCATATCGGTTGGGATCATCGGGACCTCGGAATGAGGACTTCTTCACCTTCGAATTTTCTTTTGAGTATCGTCGCGTAAATCACATTGTTCATCAATTTACTTATCACCAAACGCGTCCCATTGCACAGTTTTGGTTGGCTTATGTTTCGAAGCATGATTACTACGGAGCCAACTTTTAGTCGTAAATTGTGCGGTGGTAAGCCAGGCACATCCAATGAGTTTAAAAATTCAATTGGATAGTTAGTAGCGTCGTCTTCATTCGTTACACAGTCAATAGATTTGTATGAATGCAGTGTACCAATGACATCATTCTGAATTATGTAGTTAAGGTCGTCTACATCTTTATTCTTAGCCGCCAAAATTGCTCGCTCACTCAACCATTCATTATTTTTGTGGTTAGTCATGATGTTTGGGAATACTTTGTTGATGAGTTCGTCTTTCGATGAGACAAAGAAACAGAAATTCTGAGGAAATTAAATCAATCCATTCGATATGTCGACAGGTACTCGACCATTACCGATAGTCAGCAATTGCTCAGAGAAATCTTCAGCAGATGTATCATTCATCAATGCAACTCTCATGTTTGTTGTCAGTTGAAGCTTCTTTACATAGCGCCATAGATTCTACGATTTGAGGCAAGCGTTAATTTCGTTGGCAGCAGTTGATTTTGGAATTACTGGCAGTGTTTGACGTAAATCGCCAGACAGTAAAATCATTGCGCCTCCAAAACATCTCGAGTCATTGCGTAAATCTTTCAATGATCGGTTAAGTGCTTCCAATGCATGTTTATGCGCCATTGTGCATTTGTCCCAGATGATGATTTTCGATTCTGATAAAACTTTGGCCATTGCGGAGTGTTTTGAAATATTACATGTAGGTTCTTCAATAATTGAAGATTTAACGGCAATTTTAATGCTGAATGAGCCGTACGGCATCCTTCTAACAATGTGGCTGCTATTCCAGAAGAAGCAACTGCAACCGCAATGTTGGATCTCGCACGGACAGTGGCTAAAACTACTGACATGAGGAATGTCTTACCAGTTTCACCAGGGGCATCCAGGAAATATAAACCACCATTTCCATCATCAATTGCCTTCATTAATGTATCATAAACTTCCTTTTGTTGAGGATTCAACAGCGGTACATTCGTTTGAACTACTAAATCTAATTCATGGTGATCATATTCACGTTCCCGTTCCAATTCTCGATTAAATGCGTCATTCATTTCACGATTTGGTGCTGGCATTCCTAACCTGACTAATAAACTACCGCACATGAGGTTAACACATGTCTTCGATTAAGAGCAAAGCCCGATTATGTATTTCCTCATTCATCTTAAGATCAGGATTTCTTGATCTAACACGAATTTGATGTAAAATATCTTCTGACATATTATTCTTGTATTTGTGCCACAGGTTAGATGGGTTCGATGGATTGTTCACGCGAGATTTTTCGCTCTTCGTCAGTCCTTTCATTGACAATTTTTCGATTCCTTGTTGCGTGACGGCTTTGTTGTGAAAGATTCGAACGTTTTTTTTTTTTATGTAAACGCATGCAGGAGAGCACAACCGGTCAAGACCAGTGCACTCTATGACGCTCAGCCAGGGAGGCTGGACGCTGCATGCGGGAAACGTGTGTTGTGTTCGTGTTTGTGTGTGGGTTGGGGAGATTGCAAGTGTATATTTATCTGTTTCTTGAAGAGATCCAGATTGTAGGAAGGAGAAAACACAGACGCTGGAAGAGCATTCCATAGCTTACCGGTGGCATTAAGGAAGGAACTTTGGAAGCTGCCAGTTCTTGGTCGACATATATTAACCGTGTATGGATGTTCGGCAAGTGTAAGACGAGTTTGTCGGCTGTGAGTGGGTGCAGGAGGAATTAGTTCTTTAAGTTCCGAAGAGCAGCGACCGTGGTAATAACGGTAGAAAAGACTAAGAGAACCAACCTTACGTCTGTGTTCCATTGATTGTAGATTAGACGTATTGGTGTCGGCATTATCAATAATAAAATCAGCAAAACGCTGTCGAAACAAAACGTCAACCGATTGACAAAATATCTATCAAACCATAGAAAAAAAAAACATAGATGGCACATCTATATACATATTTATTTATTTATATACAGAATCAAATTCCATTTTTTTTTTACAAATATTTAAAAACATAGAGTATACATATAAATAGAATATACAATAAATAGAGAAAATAATAAAAATTAAAATAACACAATAGAATAAGAAGATGCCTTTCCATTTGCTTTTTGTTATAACATTTTTAACAAATAAAAGATTAAATTGATATTTTTACAATTTTTTTTTTTTTTTTTGTCTTTTTTCCTGCCTTTTGTTTTTTTTTTTTGTTTCAAAATATTCTGTACCTTACGTAGGTACCTACTTACAATACCTACTATTGCGTCATTTTTAGTTATGTTGCTGACTATGGCAACACTTTCTCAACTGACAGCTGTCAAGTTACAATAGTCTTGTATGAAAACATGTTTACGTAAATGTTCAATATTTTTTCTTAATCAAATCAATTTTGAGTATCCCATGGACGTTTTTGGGATCTAAGCTACCTTTCCACCAATTTTCAGCCAAGTCGGTTAGGCCGTTCTTGAGTTATAAAAACTAAAATAACCCGACTTTCTTTTATATATATAGATATCTATATTTTAATTGGACGCTTGCATTACTTAAGTAGTGCTTTTTGCTCAAGTATTTAAAATGACTTTGATAGTTTCACTGCCTCCTGTGCATTTATTACAGTTTGATTATTTAATACTTACGATAATTATTTTATTATGGAAAATTAATAGAAGGCAGTGGCACTACCAAAGTCAACATAAGTGTTTTAGAAAAAAGCACCACCGAAGTAAAAAAAAAACATTTAAATTAATGTATTATGTTACGTACACGATTGTAATTATTTCATTTTTAACATAATATTCATAATTAGTATTATATTCAAGTTATGTGGGAAATGAAAAATAGTCATTGATGAGCGTTGCTGGATTTTTATTTCATGAGAACGAGATTTTTACATTGCCTACATATGATTTCACACATAGTCACAAAGTCTGTTTGCCCTACAGGGCCAAAGAACTCGTCTCGAAATACATTGAAAAGGAACCGTATTTCAAATAACAGGAACTCAAAGTCCCCATGTTTGGATGCAGAAGGATAATATAAAGTACTATTTTATTCTAGAAAAAGCAGCTGTAGTCAGTACCGGCTTTAGATCCTGCAGCGCCTTAAGGCAAAAAAATTCTGGCGCCCCGTATTGTTTATATTTTAAAAACATCTAATAGGGATTAGTTGCCTAAGGTGCCCCTAGTTTATTTGATGCTCTGGGGCGCTGACCCATTCCCTAAAACCGGCACTGGCTGTAGTATAGGATCTCCTTCGGCATACGAAGTACATGTCCCAGCTAGGTCTATCTTTGTTTCATAGCTGACTATAGAATAAGCTGTCTTGTCGGCTAATCATTCTCCACAAAGACAGACCATTGCACCCCAATATTCAACACAAGCATCTGTTCTCAAAAACCCATGATATGGCTGCATTTTTTTGGTAAGTAACATATGGTCGTTTGCAATTATCCCAAGACATCGCTGCACCCGAAGATCCACCACGGAACATTTATATATATTTTTATGTATGAAGATCGTAGCGCATGTCTCATTTTAACTCATGACAGCTGTTGTACAAATAAACGCCACAATTCTTGAACCGTGTTATTTCAAAAGAGTGTTGTATAAAACAGTGTTATATGAAGTTTCGGTTAACCAACTTGACAACAGATAAATTCTATACAGTTGAGTGAGTGTAAATGTTAAATAAAAATTATGTAAAATAATATATGCATTTGAAATAAAGAAAAAAATTTCAAATAATAATAATTTATTTTTGATACTTTACAGACAAGTCATGACATAAGTTAACTGACAATGCGCCTCGACTATCGATTCATATAATTACAAATATCACCTTGTGTGATGTGGTAAGTGTCTACAAAAGACTTGCCAACAGATTGATGTGCTCTTTATCTTCTTCCATCTTGTCACCAAATGGAGGACTTAAATCTCTACACAGCTCTATCAGCTGCCTAAGATGATTGGACTTGTGAGGAACACAATTGATGAGGAATGACGAGGTGAGAGAGTGGACAAGGCAGTCTTCCTGCCATACTACAGTCAGTCAGAAGACGAAAATGGACCTCGTAGGATATACTTTAGATAGCATAAACTACAGCGGACTTTTCTTCAATCCTCCCTGCTCGTGCCATCGTCGGGATCTATAAAAATAATGTACTGGCAAGAGTCAGAGACCATAAAGGATGAGGTTAGAACCATGGCGACTGACAGAGCTTGATTAGCGTCAGTACGTGTGTGACCGTATGCCCCAGTTAGGAAGCGAACATGGGGATGATGATATGTATCAAATCTGAAGGATTTCTAGATTTATCATCATCATCATAGCTTGTCCGCTCCCTAAGTAGAGCATATGGAACTCATGTACTGACACTAAAAAGCGCTGTCTTCATCTCATTCCATGTAAGCTCTGCCTCCCGCGAGTACATGTATAGTTCCGACGGCCTACCAAGGTGGTGCGAGCTTGAGGGCTTGAAGAAAAGGCAGCTACATTTATATTTAGTACATTTATAAATACACATTGAGCATCTTAATGGCTTTTACCCAGTGTGAGTTAAATTATGTTTTTTTAAATCATTTGACCGAGTACATTTATAACAACACATCTTGCATTTGAATGGCTTCTCCCCAGTGTGTGTTAACTTATGCCGTTTTAATTGACTTGACCGAGCACATTTGTAACTACATGTCTTACAATTAAATGGCTTCTCCCCAGTGTGTGTTAAATTATGCTGTTTTAAATGACTTAACCGAGCACATTTGTAACTACACATCTTGCAACTGAATGGATTCTCCCCAGTGTGTGTTAAGTTATGTTTTTTTAATTGACTTAACAGAGCACATTTATAACTACATATCTCGCAACTGAATGGCTTTTCCCTAGTGTGTGTTAAATTATGCAGTTTTAAATGACTTGACCGAGCACATTTGTAACTACACATCATGCAACTGAAAGGCTTCTCCGCAGTGTGTGTTAAATTATGCTGTTTTAATTGACTAGACCGAGCACATTTGTAACTACAAATCTTGCAACTAAATGGCTTCTCCCCAGTGTGTACAAAATTATGTCTTTTTAAGTTACGTGACAGAGCACATTTGAAACTGCATATCTTGCATTTGAATGGCTTTTCTCCAGTATGTGTTAAGCTATGATCGTTAAAATTACTTGACCGAGTACACGTATAACTACATAACTTGCAACTGAATGGCTTATCTTTGCCGTGTATTAAAATATGTTTTCTTAATCCACTCTGATATTTACATGTAAAATTACATGTCTCACATTTAAATAT
>JAGTXR010000503.1:0-47998 GCA_022606575.1 Glossosoma conforme | reverse complement strand
ACAAACGACTTTGGACAGGTTTTCACTGCACCATCGGCCAAAAAGCGGAAAATGGATGAAGATGTGCAAGATTCGATTATTTCTTAAAATTAAAAAATGTGTGTTTTTTCATTATGTTTTTAGATGTATCTAAATAAAAATAATAACAAAAAATTTATCTTTTTTTATGTCATCTTACCATATTTTATGCTACAGAACGAATTATTTTTTTTAACATGTATTGTTATGGGAAAACGCGTTTCACATAACGAACTTTTCGCATAACGAACTTGCTCCTGGAACGAATTAAGTTCGTTGTGTGAGGCACCACTGTACTTGTTTACATACATTATTTTTGATGAATAAAATAATTGAACTTTAATTAGTATTTTATTATATTGTATTTTTAAAAGTTACTGTCTCTTCCTGAGAATTGCCTCTCGATGGTGATGAAATATACATCAGCAAGAAAGTTGTTGAATTTATACTAAAAATCTTCTTTAATTTTTCTATGAATAGTGTTGTATTAGCGACCTTACTGTATGACATACAAAATGGTGAGAAATAAATCTCTGCGTTTCTGGGACTACACACATATGTGTGTGCAAATGCATACAAAGAGGAAAAAATATATATTTTAAGATAAAGAAATTATAAAAAGCAAATTGTAAAAAAAACTTTTTATTGGAATGATTTTCGTAAAAAAATAAACCGTTAAGTGATAAATAATACCTGTATATTCATATAAAAAAAGTCATGTGTTATCTCAATCATACTGAACTATTTTAAATTCGGGACATATATTTGTAAGCTATATAATTTTTACACTATACACACTGGTATGACATATCATAAAACCCTTTTTTTGAAAAATAATTTTTAAATTATAAACTGCAACAGAATAAGAAGTATTTGCCAAAAATTACAAAAGTCAACAAGTATAAGTTAAAAGTAACATATATCCATGCGCTTATTTCAAGATAATAAATGTGTTTAAGAGCCGCACATAAAAGCTTGGTAGGGCTGAGTAGATAATCGTTCTCTATGGAATAGTTTTGATTTATCTTTTAACTGAGATTACAAATTATCAACATCAATATCGGTACAAACCTTCGACGAGGAATACAGCTATTTGAATTTAACAACCCTACATTTGTTATCGTCTGGTTCATTTATTATATAATAAAGAGTCGATTTTATGTTCTAAATTATGTGTAAATATATATCATATTTATTTTATATATACGAGCATATCCACCTCCATGGCAGAGAAGTCCGAGGACTTGAAGAGATAGCTCTGTAGTATCTGAGGAATATTTTTAGGATTTTTGTTAAATGTGATGCCTGACTCTCCCGAAGTCGTCCTAAACATCTGAAGGCTTATCCCAAATGTCCCCAAGCAGGCGTTCAGGTGCAGAGTTATCTTACTAGGAGGAAAGTTCAATGGCAGCTGACATAACTGATAAGCGGTAATTTGTGGTGACCATATGTCCCAGATATGGAACAAATATGAGGGAAAGAAGATATGTGTGTAAATTATAGATCCATAGAATTATTACCATACTCATTTGGTATATACTTGTACTCTAGTCATAGAACCATAGTAGTCAAACGTTTAGTACAGGGCTGGCGGACCTACGGCACGCGTGCCACAAGTATATAAGTATCAACAATTAAACTTAACAATGTTTGAATACATGGAATTAGATGATTTTGAAATGGAATTGGTAGATTTTCAGTCGAGTTCGATGTGGACAAAAAAATTTACAGACTTAAGAATTGTTTTGGAAGAAATTAAGCGAGATCGATTCGTTGGGCCAGTCCAGAGGAATGCCGAAAATGAAGTACTTACAACTTGGCAATCCATCCCGGAAATTTTTTCTTGTCTTAAAAAAATAGCAATGGGCAAATTAACAATTTTTTCGTCGACTTATTTCTGTGAATCATTATTTTCTTCGATGAACTTTATTAATCAGACATAAGAAGAAGCCTTACAGACGAAAGTACTACTGCTTGTATTTTATTAAAAGCTACCAGCTATGACCCGATATAAAATATTTGGCATCTAGCATCCAACAACAAAAATCTCACTAATAAGTTTTGAGGTTCACAATTTTTTTCAAGTCTATTTTTTTTTTTTATTTATTTTCTTAGTTCGCCATTATTAAGTACTTAATTATTTTCCTCAATGTATTAATTTTTGGTTTTATTAAAAATCTGAAGTTACACAAACATTTGATGCATGTTTATTTCTATGGCATGTGGCACGCGACATATTATTTTATTAAAAAAAAAAAAATTCTGGCACTCAGTCTCAAAAAGGTTCGCCACCCCTGGTTTAGTATGTTTTTGATGGTAGAACCAGACTGGGAGGCTCCTAATACATTATCGTTGGTTCTCCAACCATCAAAAACAAGAATAAAAATATCAGCTTCTCAGAATCTTATGGTATTTTGGTCACAAAAATTATTTTCAGTAAATATTCATGTATTTGTATTAAAAAAAAGGTTTAAAAAATATATTTTTATATAAGGTGTCTGTTAAATAATTTATTTTTAGGTAACATTTTTTACAACCTTGAAAACTATAGAAGAATTAATGAAAAGTTTTCTCAAGTATGTGTCTATTGCTAAATGACATGAAACTTTAAAGTTTGTCATTGGTATGTCTTAAGCAATTTTTTTAACACGAATTTGAATCACTCTAAAAATCACTGTCAATGCTGATAAAATTAATATAGGTAATGAACGTTTTAACAACGTTATATCGGATGATATTCGGCACAGGGTGGTAATGTATCACAGGGTTCTTCCTACGTTGGACAAACTATATATTTATTATTACATATTTTAATCTAATAAAAACGACACACTTTTTTGTAAGTAATTTAATATTGTTATAATTAAAAAATGTACATTTTCAATCAAATATAATTTTAAGTAATATTAATGGAACAAAATAATAGCATTTTGATGTTAAATATTCCTTATTATATGTTTACAATTCATAACTCATTGAACATTTTATGATTTGAAAATGTATGAATCCAAATAATTAAAAAAAATCACAGTCAATTGAGAATAACACATGACACTTTGATACATAATCAATTGTCAGGTAATTACAATATTTTACAAGTACATATAACACTGGTTGTAATAGTATGGAAATAGATCGCTAAAATTTATAAAACCAAGAATAACACCCGATCACAAAAATGATAGCTAATTTAGAAATATAATGATTTGAACTAACATATAACTAATTTACATACACCTGAAGAGTAAGCAAAATTATAGTGTTTCAAAATTATTCAATTCATTATATATCTTTATTTATCAAATATATAATTGTTCTATATTAAATTAACAAAGCATAAGAAAAGCACAAAGGTTTGAAATACGAAAATGTATCACTACATACCTTACTCACAGTTTCCTCTCAGGTGTATTACGTTATGTTTTTTAAGATAACTCTCACTTTTACATTTATAACTACATATCTCGCAGCATATAGTCTTTTCTCCAGTATGTGTTAAGTTATGTCTTGTGAGATCACTTTTTCTTGTAGATTTATAAGAACATACATTGCAACTGAATGGTTTTTCTCCACCATGTGTTAAAATATGTCTGTTCAGATTACAAGAATCACTACACTTATAATCGCATACTTTGCAACTGAAACGATTTTCTCTGGAATGTATTATATTATGTCTCTTAAGATTACCTGAATCGTTAGATTTATAACTACATACTTTACAACTGAAAGATTTCTCTCCAGTGTGTATTAAACTATGTCTCTTAAGATTACCAGAACCAATACACTTATAACTACATATATTGCAACTAAAATAATTTTCACCAGTGTGTTTAAAATTATGTCTTTTAAGAGAACCCAATTGATTAAATTCAATATTGCATATGTTGCAAATGTATGGTTTTTCTCCAGTGTGTGTTAAGTTATGTCTTTTAAGAGAACTAAATTTAGAAAATTTACAATTACATATATCGCAAGCGAAATGTTTTTCACCCGTGTGTGATAAATAATGATGTTTAAGATTACTTTTTTGGGTGCATTTATAACTACATATTTTACATCTGAAAGTTTTTTCTCCAGTGTGTATTGAATTATGTCTCTTAAGATTACCAGAATCGATACACTTATAACTACATAGATTGCAACTAAAATATTTTTCACCAGTGTGTGTTAAATTATGTCTTTTAAGAGAACTCAATTGATTGAAATCAATGTTGCATACATTACACTTGTATGGTTTTTCACCAGTGTGTGTTAATTTATGTCTTTTAAGAGAACTCAATTTAGTAAACTTGCAATTGCATATTTCACAACTGATAGGTTTTTCACCAGTATGTGTTATATAGTGATGTTTAAGATTACTTTTTTGAGTACATCTATAATCGCACATCTCGCAACTGAAAGGTTTTTCTCCAGTGTGTATTAATAAATGTGTTGTAAGATTATTTAAGCGATTGCATGTAAAATTGCAGACCTTGCAAATGAAAAGTTTTCCTTTGGTTTTTATCAAAGCATCCTTTTTAAGATCGCTGTGTGGTAAATTTGGTTTTTTGAAATCACTTAATTTATCACATTCAACTTTTTTATTGCAATCATTCTCCACAGGGTTTGTGATATTTTGTCTAATCTTAAAACGCGATTTATCATCCTTTTGATTAAGTTTCCTCTCATTTGGTATCGCCTCACGGCAGCCCAGCAACTGATGCAGTCGCATTGTCTTCAGTGGA
The DNA here is from genome assembly GCA_022606575.1 of Glossosoma conforme. Classification (NCBI taxonomy): domain Eukaryota; kingdom Metazoa; phylum Arthropoda; class Insecta; order Trichoptera; family Glossosomatidae; genus Glossosoma; species Glossosoma conforme. Next base: position 43,256 of record JAGTXR010000503.1, on the reverse strand, counting down.
GCAAAAAATCTGCAAAGGTCGCAAGCCACGCCCAGGGGCCAACATTTCACTTCGCTACCTGAAAGTATAAACATTGAGACAATATTTAATATTATCAAACTATCAGACAGTGAACCCTCCTATAGTGTTTTTATAAAATTGAACAGTTAGCTCAAGGCTTGGAAAATCTAGTAAAATTAAGAGGTCATTTAACCCAAAATAGCACCATGGATGAGACCGTTCTATGAAAATTCGCTGCAACCACAAAAATATCTCCATAACAAATAAAAAAAGCGCGCATTATAAGGAGATGTATTGGACTGTACATCTAATCTTCACATATTGATAAGGTTAATAGCCTAGCAGGTCTATAATATCTCGGCTTTCTGTGATAAATACATCATCTTAAAAACGGCAGAAATAAATTATAATAATAAAATAAAAAAAATAAAAAAACTCGAGTTTTTAGACTTCTTATATCTTCGAATCAAATGAACATAGATTACATTACTTTTTTTGTAAGAATTATTGCACAATTTTTTATTGGGTATAGATACGTTTCAGCTGGCAATCGGATGATTAGTTCTACGCTTCCGAGGCCTGGACCATTTGATCTTAAGGAGCGCCTCAACTGACCAGCGACACATAGTTACCAAAAGGCAGTGACCCATCCATGATGTGGTCCGTGCTTAATGTTGCTTAATTTTGGGGATTTAATGAGAGACCTAATAGCGATGTGCTATTGACAATGGACTAGAGACTACTTGCTATATTGAGGAAAAAAAATATACATTTTTTTAATACAACTCACATATTAGCTTAAGTGATAGCTTACTTGGTAAGGAATAAGAAGAAAGTACATTTGTAGCTCGGTCTTACTTGGTAGTATCTCCAGGTGTTTTGTCCTTGGGGTTAAAGACGCTACAGATTGCCGAGTTGATTGGCAAGAATTCCTCGAGCAGGATGATTTTGGGGACTTCCTGCTGCAGCCCAGAAGCTTGTGCAGCCGCAACATTCTCGGGAACCCCAGGAAGTTACATCCACTGCACGAGATCGGTCCATCTGTAGACACCCAGACGAATGCAACTGCAACCAGTAGTAAAAATAATGTATTCAAACTTCAATGTGCTAATTTATCATACATGATGTATAATTGGTATAAACCAAGGGTAAAATTACCATGACACTGAGGTAAATCTTATTTATTTGAAGTTAAAGAGAATACAGGAATATAACCTAAAACATTTAGATGCATTAGTGAAATGTCTTTGAGGTTTTCTATGGTTAGAAAAAGCGGTCTTAACAATAATCAACTAATATCCTGACCACTTTCATGTGAGGTCGCCATAAAACAGACTCTTTACTGGCAGTACTGCCGTTTATATAAGATGGGAGATGTCGTCAATTGGCTTGTATTAAAATAAACTAAATCAAATATATAATTTAAATTCTGATTGATATATTTCAATTTCGTTTCAATTACAATTGGTTCATAAACAGTTGAATGCATAAGATTCCACCACTATGAAGTAAGATACACTTTTCTGTAATAAGTCAACATAAGTGGCGAAAATCGAGTTGGCAACTAAACTATTCAACATTGAGTATTATGTCTAATTTGTTTATTTTTAGCATTTTGTTAGGTTATAGGCATAAAAATGCAGTCATATGTTTTCTAGGTTCTCAGAACAATTTAACATATTACACTCGGGCAATTCCAGAATTTTGTTTTTTTTTATTTTTTTATGTAAACGCATGCAGGAGAGCACAACCGGTCAAGACCAGTGCACTCTATGACGCTCAGCCAGGGAGGCTGGACGCTGCATGCGGGAAACGTGAGTTGTGTTCGTGTTTGTGTGTGGGTTGGGGAGATTGCAAGTGTATATTTATCTGTTTCTTGAAGAGATCCAGATTGTAGGAAGGAGGAAACACAGACGCTGGAAGAGCATTCCATAGCTTACCGGTGGCATTAAGGAAGGAACTTTGGAAGCTGCCAGTTCTTGGTCGACATATATTAACCGTGTATGGATGTTCGGCAAGTGTAAGACGAGTTTGTCGGCTGTGGGTGGGTGCAGGAGGAATAAGTTCTTTAAGTTCTGAAGAGCAGCGACCGTGGTAATAACGGTAGAAAAGACTAAGAGAACCAACCTTACGTCTGTGTTCCATTGATTGTAGATTAGACGTAAGGGTGTCATTGTTTATCAAACGAATTGCTCTTCTTTGAACTGAGTCAATTAAGTTAAGAAGGTATTTTGGGGCTCCAATCCAAAGGTGACTGCCGTATTCAAGGATAGGTCGGATTTGTCCTTTATATAGAAGAAGAAGTTGTTTATCGTTGAAATACCGACGTGATCTATATAATACACCTAGTTTTTTGGAAGCGAGACCGGCTTTACACTTAATTGACTCGTAATATTTGACATTATTCGATATTGATAATCCAAGCATGTTGATGGAGCTTGCTTTCGGAAGAGAACAACCGTTGAAAGATACAGGATCCATAGCAGTCTTCTTGGTGGAGAAAGTACATGATTGGGTTTTTGAAATGTTGAAACTGACGAGGTTGAGGTCGCCCCATCGTGAAACCCTTTCAAGAGACATGTTCATCTTCTCCACCAGAGATTCCCTAGCAGCAGATAGTTCCGAATGTTTCGGAGGTTTATGGAAGATTATACTCTCATGGACAGTGCTGTCGTCGGCATAACAGTGAATGTTTGCGCATTGAAGCAAATCATTCACATGCAGAAGGAAAAGAGTGGGCCACAGCACAGAGCCCTGTGGAACTCCTGAGTTGATTTTATGGCAGGAAGAAGAAAAGCCCGTTTCTACCTAAAGTCGGGCGATAAATCAAATAAACGTGCAAAAAAATTGGATTCTGTAAAACAGTCGTAACTTAATATACTCGTACATCATAAAAAATATTTTCAATTAAAATCAAGAAGTTTCTATATTATACAACTAAAAATGCATTTCACTTCGTTAGAACTTTTTTATTTTCGAATTGTCTGAGTTTCTCATATAGAATGTTAAAATTGCAGTTTAAATGGTAAAATATTAAATCAAAAGACAATGTAAATCGGTTCTATAGAACATTACCATCAATTATACTGCATTATTTATTCTACGAAAATAAGGAGTGCACGCTATAGTAAAAGCTCTACAAATGTGAAAGTATAACAGAACCGCAACTATATCACGATATGAGATGTAGGAGACATTTATCATTTTACCTTGGACTAGATTGAATGCTATAACTTGCCTGGCGGTTGTTTTAGAATAACCGGCTCGCTCTGGACGCTGTGAGATCCTGCTGTACTTTCCATAATGCTGTGACTATGCAGGAATGAAACACCAGCAAGGAAACTAAGATATTGAAATAATTTATTGACAATTAATTAATATTGTGATATGAAATCCTCACAAGAAGTCAAGGATACGCAGGCTCAATAGTGACACTAAAGATTGTGCTGCCAGTTATATAATTTTCATATAAAATAGTCTGCCTTATATCGACAATAGGTATCTTGAATAACTATTATATTTTTTATTCAATATCTTATATGTACTTAGCTTTTCTCCGATGTATGTAAAATTATGACTTTTAAGATGACATATTGCGAAAATTTAAAACTATACTACGTACCTAGAAACTGAATGTTTGAAGTTTTTTTTTAAATTTTCCGTTAAATCTCTTACCTTATTTGATATGTTTGCGAATTTTGATTGGATCAAATCGAAATATACATTGAGTAGAATATGAACCATATGGAGCCCCCAGCCAGACCAATAGGCAGGATTAAAATATAATTAAGTAATCGAGGCTTGTGTAGTGAATCAAAGCAACCTAGATATTTATGTGATAGTGCTAGTGTTAAGGTTAATTTACTTGGAAGATGCACTCCTCAACGACCATTATTCTGCTTAAAATATTATTTATTTAGTGGCATATAAATATCCTTATCTTACAAAACACAAACCTTATTATCAGTGATATCATTTTAAGACTTCCGCTGGTTCCCGGAAATCTGTTTTAAAAAATATAGCTTCTTAGGTTTTCGCGGCCAGATTTGGTATTGTAGCTTTTGGGTTAAGCCGTATGTGGAGAATTTTCTAGCACCAATATTTCGACCGCCATTGGTCTTCTTCAGGGTTGACGACAAAAAGTCGTGGGAACAAAAATGCAATGGGATTTTGAAAAACTGAAATCATTTGTTCCGAAATTGGGATGAGACCACTATTTATAAACCAAACAACTGTATAAAACTGCTTTAATTAAAATTGTAAAAAAATACATTTCAATTATATTGAAATGTATTTTTCCGTGTTTTTACAATCTTAAATCCGGCTTGCCTTTCAAAATGTTTGATTATCGCTACTGTAGGTTAATTTTTAATACTGCAAGAAGGTATGTATACTCTTATCGATTTAAGATGCATCTGGCTGGATGCATTGAAGATTGTGCAGCTGGCAGCACAAATTTACGTGTCAAAATAAATGCATGCTACTGCGCATCCCTAGATATTATTGATCGTATTAATTATATATTTTATGATTGTAAATATATATATATAATAATTATAGTTCTCAGTTCACTTGTTGGCGTTTTGTTGTTCCACTGTAACAGTATGGAGAGTGCGACAGATCATCCTATCGTCAAGTCACAGCTGGTTATTTTTAAACCAGGCAAGTGATTAAATATAAGATTCAGTTAAACTTAACGTAGAATGATGAATGTCTCAAACATATGATGTGGCATTGTTCTTGTGCCTTAGCCATGCGTATGCTTTATTAAAGCTTGACTTTAGAGTACTTTAATTTTATAAATTCAATAATATATTTTAACATACAAATACTGTACCTTAAAACGGTTTAGATTTACTATTTTACCATTAAAAAAATAATTTATGATAACTTTGACGGTGACTCGTAGACAAGTTAATGACAAAATGGCTACTTACGAGCTGAAGTACATTGTTCATAATTTTATGTAAAAGCTTGTTGTTTTTAATTATAATATTTAAAGAAATAAATTATTATAGTTGCATGTGTTAGGTTTTTTAAGCAACATCTATTAATAATCTTCTATTTGAGTTGTCTCATCAGATAAAAATCATTAATTAAATGTTGATTAAGCGTTTTACATTAAAATTGCTGATAGTATTACATATATTTATTATCATTCAACACCATTCAGTAAGTCCATTTAAAATTAATATTGGTTTAATGACATTAGCAGATCAGCACTGTATATACACCCAATTCTCTTTTTCCGCACACGGCTAAGCCCAAAAGCCACAATACCAGAAACAAACAAGTGGAAATAGAGCAAGACAAAAAAAAACAGCAAATAAAGCGTAGTGATGTTTTAACTATGATTAATACTGTAAATTGTACAACTTTACAGTACGGCGTTATCAATATATATATGTATATGGAATAAAAAAATATAAATGGAATATTTTTTTGGAAAAAAAACATATTTGTGTAAATAGTTGGCGAAGGCTCGAAGTTCATGGCTCTGACGCGTGCGATGCAACCCTGTGGACGCTGCGACATCCTGGGTCTTCCGAGGAATCTGCGGCTGCATCGGCTACTGGGCTGCTGCAGTAATTACCTTGAAGCCGCTGACTCGAATAATTCTATACAACGTCCTCAACAACCTGCAGAGTTTGATCCCCCAAAGATATATTTATTTATGGCGACTATACGCCCATGCAGTGTTCCACTTCAAAATTCGCAAAGTAAGACAAACTCATGTATTGTAGATTTTTTTGTTTGATGCATTTTTAAATGCTTACAATTTTGTCACTCCAATAGATTCTGTAGCAAAATTATAAATTTGATCAGTCTTAGAATACAATAATTGTATCTCAATTAAAGACTTATTTCAAGCGCAACACTTCGCCAAGCGATTGTCAGCCATTCAGGTTGAATATTGTACTGAATTGTGCAATACATAAATATCATCCGTTGCACATATGTAGATATATTTATATCAATTTGATAAATCATTTTATTATTGACAACAGCTGCAAATGGAACATCTTCAATATTTTGATTTCTAGGAATGCAAATGTCGACTCATGCTATTTTTTGGTAAAAATTCAATTTAGAGCAAGTATTTGTGACACCAAATATTTAAGGGTTTTTCCAGTTTTGGTCTGAATTTATATTCAGTATTCAATATAATATACTTGACTCTCAGATGTACACTACTTACTTTACTTGAATACATACTTGAATGCAATTATAATATACAATAAGCAATTATCTATAATATTTAAAAAATAATAATAAAAAAACGTATTATTTTATTTAAAGTCCAATACGTACACAACCACATTTCAACTGGTTGAGAATTATAAAATCTTTCGTTGATGCTTTCCTGTAAATATTTTTATATTATCGTAATCATGATACTTTAACTGTTTTCAGTTGCAGTGGCCAGTGGAGTAGAGTCACCCTCCAGCGGGTTTTGTAACCTCTGCGGGTTTTGTGCTTCCCCAAGGATAATGCGACTACATCAACTGCTGGGCTGCTGCGGTGTGATCCTTGATGTCGAGAAATCAAAACCTCTAGATGAGAAAATAGATCAATTATCCCAAAGAGCAGGAAAACTTTTTGAATGTGAGAAATGTAAATATACATGTAAATTATTAAGGACGTTTAGAAGACACAGCTTAAAACACAATGAAGAAAATCTATTAAGTTGTGAGATATGTAGTTTTAAATGTATTAAACCACGTATGCTTAAAAAACATACGCTAACCCACATAAAAATATTCAGTTGTAACATATGTAGTTATAAATCTGGTGAATCTATTGCATTCGATAAACATAAATTAAAACACACTCGATCAAAGCCAACATTCAGTTGCAAAATATGCAGTTTTAAATGTATTCAGTCAAAAGATCTAAAAGAACATAAATTAACACACATTGGGGAAAAGCCTTTCAGTTGTAATGTATGCAATTTTAAATGTGCTCTGTTATGCAAACTAAAATCTCATATTCGAACACACACTGGAGAAAAACGATTCAGTTGCACGATTTGTAACTTTAAATGTAGTCAGTCATTTGATCTTAAAATACACAACACAACGCACACTGGGGATAAGCCATTTAAATGCAACATTTGTCCTTATAAATGTACTCGGAAAATAGAACTTAAAATCCATAACTGTTCACACACTGGAGTCAAATTATTAAGTTGTAAAACATGTAGTTATAAATGTAATCGGATAGGTGAACTTAAAATACATAATTTAATACACACTGGAGAAAAGCCATACAGTTGTACAAAATGTAGTTATAAATGTATTCACAAATATTATCTTAAAATACATAACTTAAAACATACTGGGAAAAAACCATTCAGTTGCAAAATATGCAGCTTTAAGTGTGCTCGAGCAGGTTATCTAAAATGTCATCATTTAATACATACTGGGGATAAAGCCATACAGTTGCAAAATATGTGACTTTAAAAGTGCTTGGCTAGGTGGTCTTCAAAAACATAATTTATCACACACTAAGTCATCTAGTTGAAAAATATGTGGTTTTACATCTGCTGGGTTAAGTGGTGAAAAATAAATTTTAGCCAATGAACAATCTGGTGGAGGATGTAATCATCCAAGGAATGGAATGTTTTATTCCTCACTCCACGAAAACTATGGGCACCACCTTAAAAAGCTGGTTTAACCGTGACTGTGCCGAGGCCGTGAAACGCAGGAATACCGCATACAACAAACTACGAAAAAATAACGACCCCATAAGTCGTGCAGCATACAATTTAGCCTCCAAAGAATGCAAGAAAACCATTAATGACTCCAAAAACAAGTTCAATGTAAAAATTTGCAACAAGTTGTCCGCTTGCCCTGCCGGTAGTAGAACATTCTGGTCTCTCGCTAACTCTATTGGCAGCAACTTTTGCACTTCTTCTTTTCCACCGCTGACTAATGCCGATGGCTCACTGGCTCTAGCCTCCAAAGAGAAGGCTGAACTTCTTGGTTTGCTGTTTGCTTCCAATTCCACACTCGACGATGGTGGGGCCAACCCCCCATCCATTCGTCACTGTGGCAAGCAGATGGGGGCTGTAAAATTCAGCCTCAAAGCCGTACGTCGAGAACTTCTCCAATTAGCAACCAACAAAGCCAGTGGCCCAGATGGCATACCAGCGGTGGTATTAAAAACTTGCGCTCCTGAACTTAGTCCTGTGCTCATCAAACTTTTCAGATTGTCCTTTAGATGTGGTATTGTTCCCCAGGGATAGAAAAAAGCACTTGTTCACCCAGTTCCAAAAAAAGGAGACCGAAGTGAGCCCACAAACTATCGCCCAATAGCCATCACATCACTACTTTCCAAAGTGATGGAACGTTTAATTAACAGCCAACTTCTAAACTACTTAGAGAAGAATGATCTTCTGTGCGATCGGCAATATGGCTTCCGCCGTAGTCGATCGTGCGGCGATCTCTTGGCATATGTCACACATGTTTGGGGGAAATCCGTCGAATGCTATGGAGAAACGCAAGCTGTTGCCCTGGATATCTCCAAGGCGTTCGATAGAGTCTGGCATCGCGGTCTGGTGAATAAATTACCGTCTTATGGACTAACTCCCTCCCTGTGCTCCTGGATTGAAAACTTCTTGAGTGATCGAAGCATCATCACTGTCGTAGATGGCTTTTTCTTCTTCCCTGCCATAAAATCAACTCAGGAGTTCCACAGGGCTCTGCGCTGTCGCCCACTCTTTTCCTTCTGCATGTGAATGATTTGCTTCAATGCGCAAACATTCACTGTTATGCCGACGACAGCACTGTCCATGACAGTATACTCTTCAAAAACCTCCGAAACATTCGGAACTATCTGCTGCTAGGGAATCTCTGGTGAAGAAGATGAACATGTCTCTTGAAAGGGTTTCACGGTGGGGCGACCTCAACCTCGTCAGTTTCAACATTTCAAAAACCCAATCATGTACTTTCTCCACCAAGAAGACTGCTATGGATCCTGTATCTTTCAACGGTTGTTCTCTTCCGAAAGCAAGCTCCATCAACATGCTTGGATTATCAATATCGAATAATGTCAAATATTACGAGTCAATTAAGTGTAAAGCCGGTCTCGCTTCCAAAAAACTAGGTGTATTATATAGATCACGTCGGTATTTCAACGATAAACAACTTCTTCTTCTATATAAAGGACAAATCCGACCTATCCTTGAATACGGCAGTCACCTTTGGATTGGAGCCCCAAAATACCTTCTAAACTTAATTGACTCAGTTCAAAGAAGAGCAATTCGTTTGATAAACAATGACACCCTTAGGTCTAATCTACAATCAATGGAACACAGACGTAAGGTTGGTTCTCTTAGTCTTTTCTACCGTTATTACCACGGTCGCTGCTCTTCAGAACTTAAAGAACTTAATTGCCGAACATCCTTCCTCGACCAAGAACTGGCAGCTTCCAAAGTTCCTTCTTTAATGCCACCGATAAATGCTCTTCCAGCGTCTGTGTTCCCTTCAAGAAACAAAAATATACACGAATCTCCCCAACCCAACACAAACACGAACACAACACACGTTTCCCGCATGCAGCGTCCAGCCTCCCTGGCTGAGCGTCATAGAGTGCACTGGTCTTGACCGGTTGTGCTCTCCTGCATGCGTTTACATAAAAAATAAATAAATATATTTTTCACTTGTATACATTTTTTGATTTAATACTAGTACATGATTTTAAAAGCGCCGAAAGAAGGTAGTTTATATTCATTTCTTAATTTAAAAAATGACTTTACCTAATTGTGCTAGTTGGAATGGAGCAACGCCTATTTCCAAAATTGAATAATTTTGTTTTAAATAAACCCAAGAATTGAATCAAAATGCTTATCTCTATTGATGTTTCCATAAATCACATATTTTTTACCACATACATTCATCATACATTCATCATATTTTCCTGCTATAAAGTAAAACTTTAAAACTGCAAATTACCTGCTTACCATACCAAATGTCATGGGTGTAATCGCCGGAGATGTTTATAATGAATTAAAATAAATAAATATGCTAGATGGCCAATCATTACTTATTAATCTAAGTAAATGAATGTAATTATTGGAAAACTGGTCAATTCGTGAAATTCTTGGTTAGTCTTAAGACTGACAGAAATACACCACCAAATGCATCGCTTAGCCTTCCTTAAAAATGTTAAACTAGACTATCCACAATGATATTTAGATGATAAAATGATAGTTTACATAAAAACACTACCTAAAAAGCTTAAATGTTTATTTTGGAATAAATTATTAAGGAATACAGTAGAATGTTATTTATATTCATGAATATTAAATCATAATTTTTCAAGCTGTAATTAAATAATAATTCTTGTGCTTAATAACAAACTTTTTATGTTATATGTGTCAAGCTGATTTCCTCATTACTGGTTTTTCTATCAAAGAAAAAATTGACTATGACTTATCATGTACGTATTATAAAATGATAATTTATGTGTTTGCATTGTCAGGATTTAATTGTGATGTAAAGTTGTAAAACTGATATACATTATAATAGTCGTAAATAAAGAATGTTCAATAAATCATTTCAAAGTTTATTGATTTCGCACTTTCTGTTACCACACTTAAATAACACCTGAAATAACATTACAATAGTCCCCCGGGGTTGGGCAGTGAAGTGACTAGAAGCAAAAGTCCTACAAAATATAATTAAATATGTTTGGAATTGAAATATATAATTAAAACAGAGTAAGAGTACATCGCAACACTCACTGTATGTCACCATAATCATCATCATAAGCCTGTGTCAGTCCACTGTTGAACGTAGGCCTCCCACGTGAGTCTCCATCCTCTTCGATCCTCCGCATTCCGCGTCTAGGCTACTCCTGCTATTCCTCTGATGTCGTCTTGACAAGATAGACATCTTGGGGGTAGGTCAAAGCTCCATTTGCTAATTTTTGGACGCCACTTTAACACTTTTCGTACATGATTGGTCATAATTTGCCTAGATCGACATGAAGCTACCTCATAATCCTTACAGGCTATCATCAACATACCATATATGCAGGAACCTAGCTGGAACTCATGGTCATTATATTCTGTCGCTATAAAGTTTTACCAGCTGCCATGGTCTTGGCCTCATTTGATGGAAGTTTTGCCCCCCACAGTTCCCAAATACATTATATATATGCTTACTGATGGCTTGCCTAGTTGGGGGGCCTGAAGAAAAGGATGTCGCAGTTGGATTATTGAGACAGTTATTACAAGGTTGGTAATCCTGAGGTGTCTGAACTGATATCACCTCTAGGCAATGCTCTCCCATCTCTACTTACTCTCCACAATCTCTGACGCATCCATTTGTCATCTGAAACGTTCCGTGCAAGACACACTTTAAAATGAAATGGTTTAGTGCCCGAGAGTCAGGCTAATTTCTCTTGCAGTACCTTAAAAAAAAGTGATTGTAAATAGACTAATTAAAAAAAACTTTTTGACAACATCTTTGCCAACATCGTCATTTTTAAACTTCTACATTTAAAGAACAGCCCATATAAAAATATCTATTGTATCTGTGTGGATTTTCATACAAACCTGTCTGACAGTGAGGTAAGTTTTAAGAATAACCCTATGAAATAAAATAAATTGCAATAGAAAATAACAGAAATTGAGTTTTGAAATCAGTTAATAAATACTTTGTTAATATTAACCTTTTAAAATATCAAATTTTACTAATCACGGCGACCGCTCAAGTCTTATATATGTCACCTCTTATACAACCCATATTTTACCCAATACATTTAAAATGAACAAACATATTTGAATTTTCAATAAAAAAAACAACTATTTTATTCTAATTTTCATAGAATCATATATTTAGAAAGTCACATAACATGTCATTTATAATCAAGTAGTACAAAATATTATAATACAAACAAATTATGAAATACCAGTACATAGTTAAAAATAAATTATTTAAATTTGTTTTATTGCACAATCAAATTATAATTATTTTAAAATGTCTTGAGTTTTACTTTTTTTTGGTCATCAAAATTTTGATATGAAGATACAGCGCTGAGAAACAGTTTTAATTGGTTATCAAAATTTAACAGATGAAAAGGCGCGAGAAAAAAAAAATCTGGTGGAGGAGCACCAGCAAATAGGTTACAAGCTGCTGACCTAAAAATGTCTTAAAATACCGAGCGAATTAGTTCAAGGAAGGTAATTATAATTGTTATACGGCCATTTTAAATGTACGAAGGTAAAAAGATAAAAAAAAGTTACATAAATGCGGCTACGACCGATCCTTAGTGTATGGGAGTTATTAGTGTTTATATTATTTGAATGATTTTTGTTGAACATGAACTTTAACTATCATCATCATCAGCCTGTGTCCGTCCACTGTTGAACGTAGGCATCCCGCATGGGTAGGCCTCCCGCATGATTTTACCTATAAACATTGCCTATGAACTTTGCCTTGAGGTATGTTGTATAAAATTTCAAATTTATAATAAGCTCATAATAAAAAAATAAATATATTTCACATCATATTTTATGACTCAATTTTCATCTCTCTAAAAAGTTAGCACCAACAACATTGTTTTATAACTATCATTGGTTTTGGAATTATAAATATATTGGTATATTCATTTTCTCACTGAGATAATGTGTAAAACATTTAAATATGTGGAGGATACGAAATAGCTGAAACTATAATGTAGCAGTTAAACAGATACTAAATTAAATTTAACCAAAATATTTCTACAAATAAATAAGACATTTGATGTGTGAATAATACTTGCAATTAACAAAAAAGGATGATGAGACATCTTCATAAGTTGAAAACAAAGAAACAAACATTCCAATTAAAATGGTTATGCCACCTACAATATAACTATGATTTATGCATTATATTTTTATCCTCAGATCAATAATTTAGGCGTAAGAGAATGTTGAATTTAAAATTCTAGATTTTATAACCTTGAGACCGATAAATACGAAATTACTTAGTATATTAAATTATTATTATTAATAATATCATTTAATATATTTTGTTTTTTAAAACATTTTAACCAAAATAACAATTTTTATTTCTTTTTAAATTTGAATTAAAAGTTATTTAACAAAATTAAAATTACAATAAATTGTGTTGAGCAGTTTTTCCAAGAAATGACAATTAATAACAAAAATATTAAGGTTAACAAAACAATAATAAAACTCAAATCTAAGTGAAACTTTATAATTGTAATATTATATTGATGTCAAGTAAAACTTAAAATTGACAAACTAAAAATATTATTGATAGAGACCTGGATTGATCAGAAATATTTACAATCACTAAAAACAAGATAATGTCAAATAAAACTAAATATTTATAATTCGTTACTTTTAATTTTTAAACTAAATTGCAAATATAAATATATTTGAATTGAAACATAACTTAATCTAAATTAATACTTTTTGACTTATTATCTCCAAACATTACATACGTGTGACTACTTTCTTTCAATAATATTGAACATCGTTTTTTCTAAATAAAATAAAAGGAAGAATTAAAAAAAAAAACAATACATACACATTCCCAGGAATAAAAGCCGGATGAGCCCAAGGTAATTCCTCAACAAACACAATACAAAGAAAACCCAATTTATCACTATTCTCTTAACGATTTTACAATACAGTCAAGTAAATTAGGCATGATGCCTAATTTAAATAACTGAATAAATTACATTTACTAGAATCCTGATTATTATATTTATTAAAAAACATAAAAGCAATAAAAGTAGGTACAAGCTATTAGTTATTCGGGGTAAACATGTGAAATACTACAAAATAAAATAATAATTTAGGTAAATATTAGAGTACCAATATATAACCAACAAATTAATTTCTTAATAAAAATAATATTTATTTTTATACACAAATTTTTGTGTGGTTGTAATTTTGCGTTAAATATGGACGTCAAGTCTTTTTTATGCCATTTTTTTTATTCAATTTGATGTGGAACGCATCTATCGCATAGAAAGATAATTGACCTGTAATCATTTATTATTATTAATTTATTGTAATTTTTCATTATGTGGAATGTTTGATAATATATTTGGATTCAATTCAAGTTTATTTTGAAACAACGTATTTTAGTTTCGACAAAAAGCCATTGGCTTGTATCAAGCAAGATAAATTTATGAAAACAATTAAATAAAAAAAAACTTCGGAACATTAATTTATACAAACGACCATTATTGACATAAGGATAAAAATACTTTTAATGGTCTGTTAATTCATGGAATTTAAGACCACTTGTGAAATTATTTGTCATTGAAAGCTAATACATTTTTCAACCAAATGCCTTTTCTTTTGTGTGTTTTAAGCGATGTTTTTTTAGTTGAGTTGACCGTGTACATTTATAAGTACATAAGTCGCAACTGAAAGGTTTTTCCCCGGTGTGTTTTAAATGGTGTATTTTAAGATGATTTGACTGACTACATTTATAACTACATATGTTGCAACTGTAAGGCTTTTCTCCAGTATGTATCAAGTTATGTATTTTAAGTTCACCCTGGCGAGTACATTTATAACTACAAATCTTACAACTGAATGGCTTTTCCCCAGTGTGTGTCAAAATATGTGTTTTAAGATGATTTGCCTGAGTAAATTTAAAACTACACATTGTGCAAGCGAATGGCTTTTCCCCAGTGTGTCGTAAATGATGTATTTTAAGATGACTTAACCGAGTACATTTAAAGCTACATATCGTGCAACTGAAAGGTTTATCCCCAGTGTGAGTAAAATTATGAGATTTTAGATAACTCAATCGAGTACATTTAAAACTGCAAAACTTACAACTGAATGGCTTTTCTCCAGTGTGTTTTAAATTATGTCTTTTAAGTGTAGTTGCCAGAGTACATTTATAATTACATATGTCACAACTGAATGGCTTTTCCCCAGTATGTGTTAAATTGTGCATGTAAAGTTCACGTGCACCAGAACACTTAAAACTACATATTTGGCAACAGAATGGTTTTTCACCAGTGTGTATCATATTATGTCTTTTCAGATCACTAGTCTGAATAGTTTTGAAACTGCATAACTTGCAACAATATCGCTTTTCCCCAGTGTGCTTTAAATTATGTCTTCTAAGATTACATAACCGAGCACATGTGTAATTACACAACTCGCAACTGTATTTCTTTTCCAAATTGTGTGATAAAATATGCCTTCTCAAATAACTTAATAATCTACATGTATAATTACATTTCTCACACTTGAAAGGTTTTTCTTCACTTTGTGATAAACTGTCAATCTCCTGATCTGAAGGTTTTGATTTCTTGACATCAACGATCACACCGCAGCAGCCCAGCAGTTGATGCAGTCTCATTATTCTCGGGGAAGAACAAAAGCTGCACAGGTTGCAAGCCCCGCTTGAGGGTGACCAAGACTCCACTCCACTCGATACTGCAACATACAATATTGAAACTATCATGATTTTGCTCTTTAGAGGACTCTGAACCAGGTCTAATAGACTCTGCAGGTTGAATTAATATGAAACAGTTGTATGCATGTTGGGATTGATTATATTTCAAGGGCTTACTGAACAAAATAAGACAAATTTGTCAATTACGTTACAAAGCATATTCAATTGCCAAAATACAAATCTACTATAAAACTAAAATGCCTATCATATAGTCATAGCCTATAAATCAAAATTGATAGTAGACGAAAGTTGTCCCGTAAAGACCACCCATTCACAGTGAATTCCTGTAATAATAAGGATCATGCGTGAATGACGAACTGTAGTCTATGACAGTAGCTGATCAACACTCTACATGCAGCTCTTACCTATATGTAGAATGGTAAACGTTATAGAATTCACAGATGAAACTTCAGAATCACTATCACCATCTGTCGGTATTCTCCTGTATGTGTTTACATAAAAAAAAATGTATTTCAATGCATGTCTTACTTTGCTGTTTTTCATGTTTAACGTTGTATGGCTGTATAGTCTTGAGATGACAGAACTCCGCACCTTGTTGAGTTAATTGCACAGAATTCTTGGGAAGAGATGCTTTAGGCTCCTTGCAGCATCCCAGCAGCTGATGCAGCCGCACAATCCTCGGGAGACCCAGGAAGGTGCACCGCCCACAGGAGAGCATCTGCGCCTCATTTGAGGCGGTCCAAGGTACATCCCAGGTGTATTCTGAAATTCATATTACTTATTAACCACTTAAAGACAATGCTTGGCAATTATGTGCGAAATTGCATACACTCGGGATAACTCGGGCATGCTTTACCTGCAGAAAAAATCACTTTAAAATGTACTTGGATGAAAATAAATATGGTTTCATGATATGTGGAAGCGAGAAAAAAGTCATACGATGATTCAAACGCGGTACCACTCCCTCACTACTATTTTTTTACGTGATTTCACTTTTACGTGTTTTTTTTGGAGATATAATAATACATATAATTATAAGAGATATATTGATGGTTGAAATTGATTAATTTAATTCTATGAAAGAGGCGTTTTTTTCTCCAAAAGGAAGGTATATTGACATTATATAAAAAGAATATAAAGTCGGGTTCACTAACTTTTACACCCATGTGTGGTGTTGCTCACCAAAAGCCGTTACTTGTATAACGAGAATGTACTCTGATAACAATGCCTTGGTAAGTGCTCCCAAGGAGCGCAGGTACAAGGCGACCAGCCCGGAGGCCTAAGGCAAAAAAAAAAAAAAAAACGGTTTCACCATTTTTTTATCCATCATCAGAAGACGATATACTCCTGCATATGCCAGACTAACTATACAGACACTAAACTATATTTGTTATTTTCGTCAGGCGCAGGTCACATAATAATGACATCTCTCAGAAACAATGCAACCTGCACCGATTTGCCTAAGCGAGCAAATATAGTGTACCTAAAACCAAGGAATACATACTTGAATGCATTGTATGGAATCTTATTGTTTTAAATTTATTTTAGGCGAGGTTTTTTGCATATGGAATTCATCCCTACTTGTAACGACATATTCATTTTGGCTGCACCCTTTTAAGCCTTACTTTTAATTGACCACTGTAGAAAAATGTAAGTTTTATTATTTCCACCACAAATATCTGGCAAATATGGCAGTCAACACGCCAGAGACTGGGATTTTAGAGAAATATAATAATTCTTTATGGTGGGCTTAGAATACGTTTTTAATATTAATATACCTCTTAAGTTTTATACCAATATTCAACGAATGATACACATACAAATTCAAAACAAACATTTTTATAGTTTCGTTGTTCAAATCCAAACATCTGCCGTTTATTTTTCTCAGATTTGTTGATGAGAGAAATGTCTATGTTTTTGGGAATTTGTAAGTGTATCAATTGTTAAATATATATAGACAGAAGATGGAATATCTCATTCTTTTTTAGTTCGAATATTTGTAAGACCGCTTAGCAAATACCTGTACAAAGAAATACTTGAACAAGTATCGCCTGGTTTACACGCACGACTTTACTACGTACTTATAATTATGACATAAGACGACGGCCATGTTGAATTTAATGTCAAAGTTTCAGATGGTAGTTCCTTTTAAAGTAAACCCTTTTTAATCTCATGCACTAGGTCCAATATTTACTCAAAATGGGTAAATGTTGAACACCAACATTTCCCGGTTGTGATAAGGCCGCCGAGGGTGAGCATCGCCACTTTGGCGTGTGGTTTACCTTTATACGAGTACGTATCTGGTTCATTTGGGCGAGTTAGTTTGATGACTTTCTTAGAGCTTTATTATGTATATGGTGGAGGTATAATTGACAAAAAATAAAATTATAAATTTACTTCACCCAGTGTTAAATCGTACATGTTTACATTACTCTAAAGAATAGCACCCTGTGATCTCTTGTACTAAAAGGTTTCTCAAGCATAATATTTTGTATGAAAATTAACTTACGCAGTTGACCCGCATTTTCCGGAAGTGTCATCTTTAATTATGATGTGCAGTAATAACAATAATAAACCCAAGCACTTATAATAAATGACAACATGTAAATGTTATAAATGCATAATTATCGCAACAAATTCCGACTATCAATCACCGCGGTGTGACGGGCAGAAGTACGTAAAGTGATAGAGTGGATAATTGCAGTGTTGCTATAATAATAAAATAAATAAAAAGCTTTTGTAGGCATATAAGACCAATAATTGTGAAAAATTAAGCTGGGCTTTGTTTAATGAAACTTGGATCTATACAGCCAACCTCAAATAAAATACACTATTTTTTATTTGTGACGAAGATTTTCATATAATAATGAATGCGGTGATTTTTCAAGTAACGGTCCCTTATATGTTGCTATTTTGAGTTAAATAGCCTCTAAGAACTAAATGGTCCAGACCTCGGAAGCATCAAGCTAATCATTCGATCGTATAATAATGTCATAGGTTGACTGTACTTATGAAAATGTAGCATGAAACGCAAAGCTATTGTTCGTACTTAAAATTTATGGGAACAAAAGTTTTGAATGGCAAGTAAGAAGCGATTTTTTTTTCATCATGTCATTTTCATCTTCATCCAATACAGTACTTTGAGTAGACTATAACATTTAGGTAATAGCTATATTATTTGAACAACTGATTTGTCAATACCACTAAATAAAGAGTTAAATTAATACAATACATATTTTAAAAATACAAAATTTAGAACCCCCATTTTATTACTATTACAAATCATTATAAATATATTAAATATACAATACTTATTACAAATATGTGCACATAATTATTTATCTTTTATTTATTTTATATGTGTAATTCATAATGTTTTTTTTTTTCTTCAACTTAATATATATTTCTGTCTGTCTGTAAAGTCTTATTTTGTTATTTACTAAAAAAACATTGTTTCTAATCTAAATATTTAAATCAAAATCAAGGGCTCTCCCACCAGTTTCGCTACAGTACTACGCTATCCTTAGTTGGTGGGTTAGTTAAAAGCAATATTGCTGTGCAACATTTGCCTCCTCGCAGTGGCCAAGTATGCTTTACGTTTCTTCAGTTCATTGTCAATGTCTTCTCAGAGATAAGCTTCTGAGGATCGTCATGCCGCATTCGCGACGGAAATTTCTTTCGGAATTATTTCAAACGATAAAAGAAAGGGATGAATGATTTCAATAAAAGGCATCGACATTTGTATCTTATTTAATATTATTTTATTGAAAAAAAAACTTAAGACTCGTTACTTGTTTACATAAATTAAGCTTTTACAAAAAAAAAACTATTGAGTGACAGAAAATATGGGAGAGGAGATGGGAGAGGAGATGGAAGAGGATAAAGACTCTCGCAGAAGGCCTGCGTTCAACAGTGGACGGACACAGGATGATGATGAAAGATGGGAAAGGGAGTTCTCAATAGGATCAAGGCTGACTTTCCGGCTCTCACGGTAGAAACAAACTGCCCTTCTACACTTTCACACAGCCATGGAAAAATCAAACCGACATCAGTCAGTTTGATTTTTATTGGTGTATTTGACTATGTCTTGTAAGACCAGTTTTTGTTCTGCATCTATAACTACAGATATCGCAACTGAATGGCTTTTCTCCAGTGTGTATTAAGGTATGCCTTGCAAGGTCTGTTTTTGTTCTACATTTATAATCACATATATTGCAATTGAATGGAATTGTTCTAGCATGTGTTAAATTATGAAGTCTTAGACTACCCGAGTGAGCGCATTTATAATCACATATCTTGCAGCTAAATGGTTTTTCCCCAGTGTGTGTTATGTAATGTATTTTAAGACTACTGGAAACAGCACATACATAACTACATAAATCACAACTGAATGGCTTCTCCCCAGTATGTGTTAAATTGTGCATTTTTAGACTATTTAAGTGAGCACATGTATAACTACATATATTGCAACAAAATGAATTTTCCCCAGTGCGTGTTAAATTATGTCTTTTAAGCTTAGATGAGGTAATACATTTATAACTACATATCTTGCAACTGAATGGTTTTTCCCCAGTATGTGATAAATTGTGCGTTTTAAGATCAGTTGACCGATTACATTTATAACTACATATCTTGCACTTGAAGGGCTTTTCTCCTGTGTGTGTTGAATTGTGAATTCTAAGAGTACTTGATTGATTACATTTATAACCACATATTATACAACTAAATCTTTTTTCTCGATTACGTGATAAATTCACCACTTTCTTATTCAGTACGTAAGATTTATTAGCATTAAGGATAACACCGCAACAGCCCAGCAACTGATGCAGACGAAGTGTCTTCGGGAATGCTGAGTAACCGCAAAGTTCACAAGCTCCTTCTGTGGTGACACAAGATTCCTCTCCAATGTCCACTGCAAGGAATAAGATTTAACAATAATATATTTTCATATACTTAAATTATACATAATATGTCGACGGTAGCTTAAAACAAAGGTATGGCCGACGAAGATTAAAAATTAAAACATTTTTTAATCAATTTAAAAGGTTGTAAATATGTCCCTTCTATTGGTTTTGAAATATGACCGTCACCGGTTACTTTTTAAGTTTATTAATAACACATTAGACGTGTGTTTGCTTACGGGTCATATTATTTCTCACTTATTGGTGCGGAAAACCAGAAATTGGAAAACCAATAACCGGAATTGATTACATTTCCATATGTACATGTGTAATATTATATTTTTGGTATGGCAACACTTCAGAAGTTTCGGAGTGAGATATTGAGACATTTATGTCATACAAATGGCCGTAAAAATTATCAATAACAGCATTTTTATAAGTAAAATAGTTCGAATAAAAACATTACACTAAAGACCACAATCCATCGGTTAGATTATAATATGCCTTGCATGCACACTTCTTCAGGTCATTACTATAAGCGTTGATAGGTAATATTAAACGAATATTACAGACACATTGGTACATTTATAAAGAATACATTAACTCGAGACTCATGTAAATCATAAAATAATTTGATATCATCCATCTGTTTGCTTTCTTACCTGGCTGACTGCCTTGGTCGGGCTCGCTCTTGACGTTGTGAAGTCTAGTCGTACTCTCCATATTTTAATAATGGAGCAATAAAACATTAACAATGGTGTAAAAAAATGCATTTTCAGTAAGCTTTAAAAACTAGTAAATCATATTCGTATAATATTCATTTCTATAACAACTTATTTTACTATATATACTTTTATTATATACCCGTATGATACGAAGTGACACTTGAGTGCTGCCAGGTGTATAATATATAATTAAAATAACTTAAGTAATAATTCTAGGTATATAAATCGTCAACTATTATATATTATAACAATAATTCTTGATGAAACTGGGTAATTATGTATGTATCTATTAACTACAACATTATGGACTTGAGACAGGTATTCAAACATCTTTCGCAGGGGTAACTAACTTTTTTTATACCTTAATTTTTTTTTTTTTAAATATCAAGACCGTCGGGCTCACATACTTTTCAAAGACAGTCCAAAGTTGGACACTGGTAATAAAAAGTAATCATAATATATATTTAAAAATGATTCTTTATGTTTAATAATCGACGTTTATTTTATTATATTCAATTATTGAAAAAAATTATTCACGTATAATATTTCAAAAATTAACGAGTGCACCCTTCCTCCAGTGAAAACATCTTAAGCTCACAAATATTATCTAATGATATTTAAAAATATAATTGTTCAAAAATTGCTGTCTAATATTGATATTAAAATATGCAATACAGGCGGACCTCGACTTTCGTGCATTCGAATTTCGTGCAATTCGCTATTTCGTACATTTTTGAAAAATATTTTTATTTTATTTTTTGGCGAAAATTCAAAAATGTTTTGTTTTCGTGCAGTTGTTTCCCTGTCGCACTATGTAATGAATATGAACGAGGTCCGTACTGTGAAAAATGTTTCGTTCTGTTCGCACATGCATTAACATACGCGCGCGAGCGAGTCCGAACGTGCGTTTGTATGTACTAATTTGTACACACTCCCGTCTGATCTCGATACGCTTAGTCTTGCGTCAGCGCACGTACGGGTACATTGTTTTGCGAGTTTTGTTTTAAATATTTCCTACCCGTTTTAACATGAGTGAGAAATGAGAAACTGCGAGATAGATATTGCTAAAAAAAAAATCAAGAACCCATTAACTTCATAAAATAGAAACGAAGATGGATATAATAAAACAGTCTGAAAATGGAGAGTCTTATGCTTCAATTGGCCGTTCGTATGATATAAGAAGGTCTACGATATGTTCGATATTAAAGAATAAAGATAAAATTAAAGAATATGTAAAAAAAAATGGAAATATAACATCAAAAATTATTTCCAAAAGGCACGGCATAGTGATGGATGAAATGGAGAAATCTTTGTGTTATTGGATAAGTAATCAAAATCAAGAAAACATCCCTATTAGTACTTCAATGATTCAAGCTAAGGCACTTGGTTTGTATAAAGATTGGAAGGCTAGACTAAACGAAAATTCTAACACGGTGTTTCATGCAAGTAACGGCTGGTTTTCAAAATTTAAAACAAGGTATTCTTTACACAATATTAAATTCACTGGAGAATCAGCTGATGCGGATGAAGATGCTGCAAAAGACTTTATTTCGTCATTGTCCAAAATTATTGAAGATGGAGAATTTACCTCTAGTGAAATATTCAATGCAGATGAGACTGGTTTTCTTTGGAAGAAGATGCCTAATCGTACATTCTTATCAAAGGACGAATCAGTTGCCCCGGGTCATAAACCTTCTAAAAACCGATTGACGTTGCTTCTAAGTGGAAATTTAGCTGGTGATTTAAAATTGAAGCCAATGTTTGTTTATCAAGCAGAAAATCCTAGAGCATTGAAAGGGAAAGATAAAAAATTGCTTCCAGTCATTTGGAAATCCAATAAAAAAGCCTGGGTTACTGCTTTAATATTTAAAGATTGGTTCAGTTGGTTAAGTGAATAATTTACCATTTAAAGCATTATTAATCTTAGATAATGCTCCAGGACACCCAAAATCACTACAAAAATTTATACCCAGAAATCAATGTTGTGTTTCTTTCCCCCAATACTACGTGTCTCATACAACCCATGGACCAAACGGTGATAGCTACGTTTATTATTTATATATATATATATATATATTTATATATATATATATATATATATATATATATATATATATATATATATATATATATATATATATATATATATAATTAATATTATTAACGATATTACATGCGGTCGATAATGAATCAGACCATCAAGGCAACTGACATGGAAGGTGGGCCCACATTAAAATATTTCTGGAAGAATTATAACATATGGAACGCAATAAACAATATTAGAGACGCATGGGCTGAAATAAAAGAGTCAACAATGAAAGGTTCATGGAAGCAACTATGCCCACAAATGATGAGTGATTTCATAAATTTTGATGAAACTCCGGAAACCATTACACTTGAAATAGTTCACCTAATGAACGAACTAAACCTAGATGTTAACAGTAAAGATGTTAATGAGATGATTGAATCTCAAGAGAACGAAAATAGTATACAAATTGAAAGTGAGGAAGAAGAACCAGAAAAAATCATCAAGCCCTTAACAATAAAAAACATGAACGAAGCTTTTACGCATCTCGAGACATTTTTGAATATTATGGAAAAATGTGATCCCTATGAAGAAAAGAAAAAAGGAATAAATTAACCCTTGACAAGTTTATTGAGAGAATATAATATTTATTTAATATATACTTAGTTTGTAACTTTTGATAAATAAACATTTTAAGTACAATTTTCGGAGTTTTTTTTTTTTTATACATCCCTCTACTTACTGGCGCCCAAGAACTGGCAAACGAAGCATTGGCCGACCCCCTACAAGATGGACTGAAGATATAAGAAGAATAGCGGGAGTGACCTGGATGCGGAAGGCGGAGGATCGAAGAGGATGGAGACTCATGCGGGAGGCCTACGTTTAACAGTGGACGGACACAGGCTGATGATGATGATCCCTCTACTTTCGGACATTTAACTTTCGTACACATTTTCAGGAACCAATCATGACGTAAGTCGAGGTCTGCCTGTATTTGAATTATATATCGCCGGCGGCCATGGCTCAATGGTCAAAGCGTTTGCTTTGCAAGCAAAGGTCATGGGTTCGATCCCCGACGGAGATTAAAAAAAAAAAAAGGATTTTTAATCGATTTCTGAGCTCTAGAAAACCCAGGTTGGTGTGAATTTGATCCATCACCCGTAAAATGTCAGTCATAGCCTATTAATTAAGATTGGTGGTAGCCGAAAGTCATCCCGTAAAGACCACCCATTCATAGTAAATTCCTGTAATAATAAAGGATGATGCGTGAATCTCAGGCTGTAGTCTATGACGTTGGCGGATCAACACTCCACATGCAGCGTTTAGCCATTTACACCATGGTAAGCGTCATAGAATTCCACAGATGAGACTTCAGAATTACTATCACCATCTGTCGGTATTCTCCTCTATGTGTTTACATAAAAAAAAATCTTATTCGCTTAAATGGTTAAGTATTTTATGTATTTCTTAAATATTATATAATATTAATGTATATTATATTTTGAGTATGTAGCTTTTAGTTCGTGAAAATGTGTATTTATCGATTCGTATTTATAAACCTACCTATCGACGTTCCTTCTCACTGGCCATCGCTCAAACAGAGAAGAAGAAGAACAAGGTTCCGCCGCTGTATTGTCATATTATTCGTCATTTTCGCAGAGGACATTTCTACTTGAATATTTAAATTCCTCTCTATCATACTTAATTATATAGCAAATAAAAATGTAATTTTACAAGAGAGCGAGGTAATACTTCAGTTTAGTCTATATAGCGGTAATGTTTCAGTTTAGGTTATCTTGCTTATATGAAATCAATACTTTGTTCAAATTGAATGATATATTGTGTTAATTAAGAGGCGTTCCTCGTCTTCAAATTAACCATTTAAAGGTTAAAAATGCTGTTTTCAGATGTTAAGTAAAATTTTACTGTGACTGGTTATCTCAAAATATTCCTATACTTTGAAAAAATATATATTACTGTCAAAAGTGTCAGGGAATGTGTGAAAAGTGGTATATTTTCTGATAAAATAGTATATACTATAATTAAATATAACACACACGACTATTTTCTATTAGTTTTGATTGTATAAAACTTACAGAAATATTTAATGCGCTTATTAACAAAGACATCAATCTCCAAGATAATAACCTACTGAGAGTCAAATCGCATGTTCATGTAGACAATGTTTTACAATCCAAAATATGGATTCTTTTTATAATCTAGATGATTTCAGTAAACAAATCTGCATCTATTCAACCTTTAATTAACCTTAAATTGTCAGATATCTTTCTATATTTTCCGAGGAACATGAAGTCACGGTTTTCTACCTTCATTCACTGGGTGAGGCGATGAGATTATTTATTAACTTAATGTTTAATTCATTATTTGATTTCTTTGCAGAAAGATAACATAATTCTTAAGAAGATTTATGTAGACAGGACAGAGAAGACATCATGGAGCAGACTAGCAGTGTTGAATCAAGTGGGTGAACTTTAAAAAACTCTTTACTTAACACTTTACTTACAGGTGATTCGACATACGATTCGTGGGGAATCTACTGGAAAATACAGATAAATGAGTGTTGATACTGTCAATTTTTACTAGTGGGTGACGACCTATGCATCACCTTGTTTATTTTAGTCGGTTTACATTAATCCATTTTTTTGATACCTGATATGATTGATAGGTTCGTTTTTTTTTTAAATTATTGGTATTACTTTTTATTTTTTCCATCTTATTTTTCTAGATTTACATCCTAAATATACAATGGTACATATCATAGCATCAGATGTAAAAGTGTGATGCGACTGTGATACCTCATATGCACCAACAGCCTGACAGGAAGCAATGATGTGACATATTGTCTTGTCATATTCTAAATACTGTTTAATTAAAAGTAAAAAATATTTATTTATTCTTTTAGAAACGTTACAAATTTTATTTAATACGATCCTGTAATAATATAATACAACTTGAAAAAATATATAAATATAGGTATTTATGATTAAGTACCAAGAAAACAAAGCAATAAAGACAAGCAACGGAGGGTTCCGATGCCCATCAAACAGACGACTCCAACAAATTATTCTTCCAAACAAATCATACAATTCGCGCCTGAACTTGCTTTTTAATATGTCTATTTACTAAAAGACTGTCAATTTAATAAATAAAACACAATAACATTCTACAGAGATGATAATGTACATCACAGAATTTAAAATTGAGTATACGAAAAGAAATTCATTAAGTATATAAAGAGTATTTTTTTTTTGAATATATTTAATTTTAAATATTTGAAAAACCTTACCCCATCCCTAGACGAGTTTACTTTTCTTTGAATTTTTCAAGTACGTGTAAAAAACAATCTATGAAATGATTTGATTAGGTATAAATAAATTATTATATTTATGCTGGAGCATCCTTTAACTCTATGCGAAATATCTATATATAAGTACTCGATCAAACCTAAGTGCTGACTCTACAGCGCCTGTATCGTCCCTATTCTCTATGGCTGTGAATCTACGCATCTCACCAAGAGTGAATGCAGCTGTATAATGGGATTCTAGAGCAGATGCCTGCGTAGAATACTAGGGTTTTGATGGTTTGACTTTGTGAGAGAGCGGGACAAGTACGAGTATATTCAGTTCTGACTGAGTCATTGTTGAAATGCCAAAATGAATTCCAGACACTTGGGAGGTGACCTGCTATTCCTCAGACGTGGCTGAGGTGCTGCTGTGTTCTTATTGTGACTTCCTGGGCCCCCCGAGGGCGCTGCGCCTGCACCAGCTGTTGGGCTGTCACAAGGCTAAAGGTCACATATCTAAAGGTCTGTATAGTTAACCCATCTATGACAAGCGATTTTGTTTGCTATCGGGTCCCGGACGCGGGCGGATACTTCTACATTTTGTTTGCTATCGGGTCCCGGACGCGGGCGGATACTTCTACATTTTGTTTGCTATCGGGTCCCGGACGCGGGCGGATACTTCTACATTTTGTTTGCTATCGGGTCCCGGACGCGGGCGGATACTTCTACATTTTGTTTGCTATCGGGTCCCGGACGCGGGCGGATACTTCTACATTTTGTTTGCTATCGGGTTCCGGACGCGGGCGGATACTTCTACATTTTGTTTGCTATCGGGTCCCGGACGCGGGCGGATACTTCTACATTTTGTTTGCTATCGGGTCCCGGACGCGGGCGGATACTTCTACATTTTTGAAAATTCACTAGAATGTTAAGATTATACAATATAAATTATGTTTTTTTTTATACAAATTCACCATAAACAGCATTATTAAATGATGAACTAAACATTGACGATGACAGTTATATATTCACCGTTCACAATTAATATATATATATATGTAATAGTGATTAAATTTATAAAATATATTATTTCTATATCTCATCATACAAGGTAATGAAATAAGAATAATAATATTTTAATACACAGCTTTAGCAAAATAAATAATATCAGAAATATATTTGGTAGAATTGTAAAAAATACAATGATAAAAAATTACAAATTAAAACATGTGAGTTAACTTCTAATAGAAGACAGCAAAATAAAGATTTTTATGGGTTCCGCCAGCAGTAGTTGTCGCTAAATTATGTGTAAATCCATGTTATCTGATTTCTAGCATTGTACCAATTTCGGATTATTAACACATTTAATGCCATAGTACTTTTTGAGAAAATACATACCTGCGCCATTAAACAAATTATATTGTATATTATGTATAAGGTCAATAATGTCAGAAATCCTTTAACATGGTTGGACAATGAGATTGGGAATAAATACCTAGATTAGCTTTACCAATCGCTTCCTAGAAGGATAAAACCATTATTGAGAGCAAGGGCAACGTGAGAAAGTCTTCATATTATCAATCCGGTGGATTGGATTGCAGCAACAAAATCTTGCATGAGAAAGTATTATACAAAAAGGTTTATGGCAGGGCCTACAAGTAAACATCACTATTTTGTGTCATATTGTTTATGCCCAGGAAGGCGTGCTAATATTTAATAGAATACCAAAAGGATTGATTTAGAAATACAATTGGTTGAATGATCCTTTCATAACGGACCTTTTTCAGTCCCACTCATGGTCTCATTACTTCAAATTGTAGCCTCCCAGTAACACGTTGTGACGAGATACTTTCAAGTAAAAATATTTATATTCAAGCAATTATAAACATCGTTGTTATAAAACATACAAGATTTGTGAATACATATTCCGATTTCGTTAGATAAACCAGGTTTGTAATTATTTCATCATTTCTTTTATAAATTTAAATTTAATATATATATATTTTGATATATAACTTTTTAGACTCATTTTTTGATTTATTTTTTTAGCTTTGTCCGATACAAACATGGCAATCAGCGTATCATCAGATGGAGATGTGTCTTTTGAAGATTTATCCAGTGAAGAAGGCGATTCATTTACTGGCAACCCCAATGTTATCCGTCGTGGACAATTATTGCAGGCGGAATGTAGTGAAAGGGACTCGAAATAAATGATAACAGTGTTTTTGAAAATGTTGATGATTGTGAGTGGTTCAATCCTGTGGGTTTCAAAGCTAACGTGCCACCATTTGTTGGTCGTTCCGGAGTCAAGGCTGAAACTGCTGCGATGTTACTACATGGAAAACCTTTCGAATTTTTCCAACTTTTGGTAACAGATGAGATGTTCGATACGATCTCAACAGAATCGAACAAATATGCGATGCATGTAATTGACGGCAAGGTTTTGAGACCATCATCTCGATTACGTTCTTGGTCACCTACCAACAAGAATGAAATGAAGAGGTTTTTTGGCCTTTTAATTTGGATGGGGTTGGTGAGACTTCCTAGTCTGAATTTATATTGGAGCACGGACATTGCGTATAAACAATCATTCCCGCAGACGATAATGAGCCGAAATCGATTTGAAATATTACTGCAGATGCTACATTTCACGGACAATACGACTGCTGACCAGGAAGATCGTCTAAGTAAAGTTAGATATGTCGTCGATGCACTGAATATAAATTTCAAAAAACATTATGATCCTGAAGAATGTGTATGCATTGACGAGAGCATGTCTTTTCGCCAGTACATAAAATCAAAGCGACATAGATATGGCCTGAAATTTTTAAACTGTGCACAGATTCCGGATATACTTATAGTCTACAAGTATATACTGGAAAGCAGATGTGTATTCAGGGATCAGTGCCGACAAATGTGGTGATGACATTATTGCATCCGCTTTTGCGTAAAGGTCATACTATCTGTACTGACAATCGGTACACCAGCTTAGATCTCGCTAGTACACTTTTGCCTGAAAAAACCCATCTGTTAGGAACGATCCAAATAAATCGGCAAGGATTACCGAAAGAAGTGACCGGCCAAAAGTTAAACCGCGGAGAAATTGCTGCCAAGCAAAATAGAAAAGGTGTGACTATTTTAAGGATGAAGGACACGAGAGACGTGACAATGCTTTCTACTAAGCATGCATTAGAATATGTGCATTTTAGAAATTCGAGAGGTAATACGGTCGAAAAGCCAAAGATGATTTGGGAGTACTATAAAGCCAAAGCTGCAGTAGACTTATCAGATCAGATGACTGTATATTGCAGCCCGTTGCGGAAAACGGTAAAGTGGTACCAAAAATTAGGACTCGACCTTTTGCTAAACGCCTCGGTAGTAAATGCGAGGATCATGTATAATAAGGTAACGGGTAAAAAATTGGCGTTGTGGAGTTTCGCAAAGAACTTGCTCTACACTTGACCAGCTGCAAAGATAGCGAACCATCAACATCGGGTGTGGCAAGAAGAATACGTCATGAGCTTTTGAAAAGGAGGGTTCCGTGCGAAAAGCTCGACGTTATTGCGTCAAGTGTTACAAATTAAACGCGAAATTTGGCAGTAAGTTTGCAAGA
This sequence comes from Glossosoma conforme, assembly GCA_022606575.1. NCBI lineage: Eukaryota > Metazoa > Arthropoda > Insecta > Trichoptera > Glossosomatidae > Glossosoma > Glossosoma conforme. The sequence continues at coordinate 13,283 of JAGTXR010000503.1, read as the reverse complement.
AACAAAACAAAACATGTTATAACATATTGTGGTGGGTGTGATGGCCACCCCACTATTGTATACCGTGTTTCAAAACAGATCATAGAAAGTTGTCTATCTAATTTGTCTATATACCTGTATGTCTCGTAATTTGTATTATTTTTGTATTTGTAATCTTGCGTGTTTTTCTAATATTGTAAATTGATTGTGTTATTTCATGTTTTATGCCTACTGATTTATATTATTTTTATATACTATTTTAAGATGTTTTTTCGTATTATTTAATTTTATATATAATTATACCTATGTATATACATGTATATGTGAAAACAATATAAAAATATATATTTTTCCAAAACATTTGTGTTTTTTTTTATTTTTAAATATTATAAACAAATATTAAAATGTCTGATTCATACTTTTTTGTTAAATCTAAGTAAAATCTCTCAGTTGTGGAGACTTGACTGTAAAATGATATCTTCAATTAATCTAAATTAGTATCTGATATTCTTGCTAAAATATTAAGTTAAAAAAAAATTATAGATAAGGCTTGCTCATGTTCATTTGGAGATTTATCAAAAATAATTACATTTGTTATGTTTTTAATGTATTCGACTCAGAGGCCACATTCAATGTTAAAATTCCATTGAAATGTAACCGCTGGCGTACAGGGACTGTTTTTTGAGAAAAAAAACGTAGGTCACTGGTGACCTACGTGGCGTTAAACGTGTTAAGGGTCCCGCAAACCAGCAGCAGTGTCCAAAAACGTTATTTTTGGTCCTGCATCAATTACCAACCTGTTAATAGCATCAATATTTTCTTTCTTTATAATAAGTTCTCAGTGGGGATTTTTAAAACATTGCCTTTTAAGGTACTCTGTATATTAATAATTGATAAAGAACTATGTACTATTTTCACCTTTTTAACCCGTCATTAAATGTTTCTCATCGAAAATTAATAAACAATGCAAATAAACGAAAAAGCTTCAATAGAGCTTAGAGTGTAAAGCCTCGGTCATCAGATGTCTGATCAATCAATTAATAGTTTAAATGTTATAAATTTCAGTCAGCAGCGGCAAGAAGACTTGGACCTCTTCAGTAGATCGCTACGATGCCAACCTGGACGCGGACAAATCTCAACTAATGGACAATCAAGAACTGAATAATTTATCAGACTTTAAACATATTGGATCTCGTTTATTACTTGGTGAAAAAAAGCGTAAAAAAAACGAAAAATGTGATCAATCGAGTCTTTCGAACAAACAAAATTTTACTGAAACTGAAGTAAAATATAAAGTACGTCATCATAACCATCGTAATTCAACAAAAGACGTGAAAAAACCTTTTAGTTGCAATGTATGTAGTTATAAATGTATTAATTTGAGTAGCCTTAAACGGCATAATTTTACACACACTGGAGAAAAACCTTACAGTTGCAAGTTATGTAGTTTTAAATGCAGTCAGTTTGGCAGTCTTAAAACACACCATTTGGTACACTCGGGAAAAAAGCCTTTCAGTTGCGAAATCTGTAGTTATAGATGTAGTCAGTTTAGTACTTTAAAACGACACAATTTAATACACACAGGAGAGAAACCTTTCACTTGTAAAGTATGTGGCTATAGATTCGGTCAAGCAGATTGTCTAAGAAAACACTTTTTAACACACACCGGAGAAAAACCTTTTGGTTGCAACCTTTGTAGTTATATTTGTCGTCAATTAAGTACTCTTAAAAGACATAAATTGACACACACTGGAGAAAAACCTTTCGGTTGCTCGATATGTAATTTTAAATGCAGCCGAGTAAGTAATTTGAAAGCACATAATTTAATACACAACGGAGATATGCCCTTCACTTGCGATTTATGTAACTACAAGTGTAAACAGTTAAGATATCTAAAAAAACATGTATTAAATATACACACCAGGAGAAATCTTATTAAATGATTATAAATATCGTTTATCCACCCAAACACAACACTAGTGATTCACCATTGAGTTCAGGAGCTCACTGCAACATAAATTAAAAATTTCTTAGAATATGTTTTGAAACTCTCATTGACCTGCGGTTTTTTGTGGAGAATGTCTTATGTTATCTTTGTGTGTAAAACTGGAAAGGAAGCCCAAAGTGCGCCTTATTCAATGCAGGGGTTATTTTTTTTCTCGTGCATTGCGACATGGGCCAGTCATTGGTAGTAAAATCAATCTATAATGTTCACTGAAGTGATGCTGGATATTGGTAACTAGCATAAATACTATCGTAAACAAGGTCACCGCCTGTGGCTAACCGCGTATCGCTGGTCGGGTTAAGCTGCTCCTTGGGACCAAATTTTCCAGGCTTCGGGAGCATCGGGCTAATTAACCGCTTCTTAAAAAATATTCATTAAAAAAATCACCCAAAAAAATTCTCGGACTAAATCATACTAGGTGTCGGAACCATATATTTTTACAGGCACATCTTCGGTGCAGACATAACTTGTTTGCATGTACAGTTGCAGGTGAAAATTTATGGTGATCAGATATGGAATGGATGTGGGAAGAAAAAAAAAACCTCTTAATATAGATCAGGGGGTTATGATTCTCGAGCATCAAAGATCAAGAGGACAATTCTGTATTTTAATTACAAGCATTAATGTTTATAAAATGAGTGCCATACCTGTATATAATAATAAATGTGATTGCTTAAAAGCCTATGTGTGTTTTATTTTATTATAATTTTATTTAGTATTTTATAAAAAATGTTTTAATGCTTTTGTATGAAAAGAATAAATATAATTTAATTAATAAATTTAAATTTTACAGTGATTTTTAACTGTCATTTCTTGTTCCATAATATAATTTTTCAAAATTTCATAATCATAAAAGTGGTCAGTTTTATATTTGACGACATATTATGACTTCCTTGAAATATTTAATTTCCATTTTAGATTGTGGTAATTGTTTGGCATCCATGAGTTCACATACTCATAGGTAAGAGAGTACATTTTAAGCCTGTGATAGTATAGTTGTCTTTAGTGTAAATTATCAATCAAATAACAAAAAGTATTCACAATTATCTATGAAAAAATCTTATTGTAACTTTACCCATTTGATTATATATATAGAACAATACCTGTAGGTCTCCGTTGCTTCTCCTTTTAACAGTTAGAACTTTAATGTTGTTTTGGAGGCGTTTGCGGCTGAATGTGGCTTTTTCAGACTTTCCGTATTAAAGAAAGTCCCATCTACCTTCACCGGTCGAGGAAAAACCTCCTTTAAATCACTTCTTTTGTCAAGGACTTAGGGGCTTTTATCCCTTATTTCTGTTCTTTGGACTTCCGTCCAATTACCACTTTCTGATTGAAATTTTGTTTTTCAGTTTACACATTATTTTATTCTTGAAGAAAAATAATTGAAAAACGGTTGTGTTGGATCGACATATATGAACCATGTATAGACCATTAGCAAGTGTGAGACGAGTATCACGGTGAAGGTGGGTAGATGTGAGAATAGCTTCATATTTGATATTTATATAAATAGTTAAATTGTAAGGATTAACAGTCATTTTATCAAATATATTTTTTTATTTGTAAATAATTAAAAGTAGATTTTGTGGTCATTCCAATGTTTAAATGCAGATCTGGTTATATGGGATGACAGGCAAAATTCTAAAAACATCTGGATTGATGTCGATGTCATCATATGTATGAATTATTTTTGTGCATGATCCGTGTTGAATATTGAGTGCTTATGTCTTTCTGTATCATACATTTTATTGGAATGTAATACTAGTTGTATCTGCAAGTAATTTGTACGGGAACAAAAGAAAAACAAAAATATGTTTTTTTTTTTTATAATTTATTTAATTTATCATAAATATTTTACATAATACATGTGTATATATAATTTTCATATTAAGTTTACAGAGGTTTTTGTATCTTTACTTAAAACTAATAACATAAAGACATGAATATACAATAAATATCTTTTTAATTTTATGCATAGTGTTTTATTTAACACTATTTATGCTTTGTAAATTTTATTAATATAATACTTAAATAATAAAAACTTAATATAATTTAATCTAAAATTACACTTAAATACAAAATGAAAAATAAAAAATAAAAAATATGTATAATTAGCGATTTATTTCTCAACATAGTCTCCTACCTCACACAGAAACAAAATCAGAATTAGTGTCCGTATATTCCGAGATCAACACTCCTCTGAGATCGTCGGATCGCGCAAGAATCGCTGCTTTGGCTGGGCTGTAGGGACTTGCCGCAGTTGACTGGAAAAGGGCCCCATTCATGCCCCTCACGGCGCCTGTTGAGCCTGTGTATGGCTCCTGAAGCAGAAATATATCGAACTCTCTAAGATTCGCCAGCTAGAGCCAGCGATGACCTCTGCAAGTTGGTCTGGCAGATCGTGACCTAGCCAGACGTCGAGCGTGAGTTAGCCATAGTTGACCGACTCCAAGGCTCGTTTTTCCAGGTTGACCATGTACTGGCATGAATAACTGTTGGCTCTATGTTGTGACGAGACCTTGACATTTGACCGACGGTTGATCTTTATGCAGTTGTGGCATTTGGTGTGTTCCTATTCACGAAGCTTGCATTCAGCCATCTTGTGTTCCCTTGCGCAGTGCATACATCTGTTTCTCAGTGCACTTGGAGGCAAAATGACCAAAGCCAAGGCACTTGATGCACTGAACAAGAGGCGAGCAATCCTCCACGTGCATCCGGAGGAAGCCGATGTTGACTCTTCCCAGTTGGAGAAGAGCGGTTCTGATGGCCGGTTGAACCGACACGATGAGGTTCTTTGATTTGTCGTTTCTGTTCTTCGCAGTACGTATGATTTTAAATGCACATTTCAGGTCGGTTTCCGTGACAACGTCGTTGATTGTATCATTTTGGAAGGCCAAGCATTCTAGGAAATCGTTCTCCGAGGTCTCTTTAGTGATGCCTTTAAATACCACAAGAGGTTGTCGACGACGTCCTTCCTCGGCCTGAAGGTTTGTTTCCTTTTGGACGTTTTATTTTAGTTTGGCCGCGTCAGCTGCATTCGGTAGAGTTATAACTATACGGTTCTTCGACACCACACCCTTAATGCCGATTTGGAGCTTTTGCGGCTTTACCGAAGCTATTATGGTTTTCTGATAGTTTCCGATGTGTCATTCTCGTTTTCCTGGATATTACCAGAGCATATGTTTTTTCCTGTTTTTTGTTTGCATCTTCCTGGGTATGCAATGCACCTGCGTAGGACTTTGTGGGAACGACAGGAATCGGATAAGAGGGCGAGGATTTAATCCGCTCCAGAAGAGATATTTTGTCCTTAAGGAATGCCTTCTCTCGCTGACTAGTGACCCGGGTGAGCTCTGCAGCCTTGTCCAAAATGTTAGTAAATGCCTCAAGGCGACCCTCTCTAGTGACACTTGTAATATTGCCTTTCAGCGGTGTCACCATCAAAGTAGCCGGCTAGTTCTGCGCCCCTGTGGTCCTCCCTGGAGCTACCCCACTACGGACTCCATGCATTGAGGTCGCCTCCGACCACAACGTTTGGCGTTCCGATCCTGGACATTATGTGCGATATAGGGAGCAAGTATGGCTCAAGAGCCTTGTCTCCTTCCAGGTAAACCGAGATTATCCCCAATTCACAGTCCGCGAACTTGACGACTACTGCCGATATGTTCTCCGACTGTAATTTAGGGTCTGCTATCACTTGTAGATCTCTACCGAACACTGCAATGGCTGCTTTGACCGGTTTCGATCTATCAACGCCCTGATCCTGTTGGAAGATCCTGACGTTAGTGTACCACTTCATAATCCCTTGGTTACCTGTATAGAGTTCTTGCAGCAATGCTATGCACATTTTCTGATTGCCAGCTTCAGTTATCAATTCATCTGTAGCGAGTTTTTGCGCTGCAGGTTTGCTTGGACTAGGTGTTGGATTGCAGTTTGAGATATATGCAACGCTGAGACGTGCTATGGAATCCCATTTACGTCTCACTGGGCAGTTTTCTTCAAGGCGCTGTGGTCTGTTTTTGCTCCTGCTTGGCCGCCTTGCAGTTAACACAACACAGTGACTGTCTTGACTGATGCTTTGGAAATCAGTTTGTGTGCGATCCACCACAGTGGCTGCAGATAAAACTGGTCTCTTTACAATATCTTTTACTGTGTCCAAACCCTAGACATTGGGAGCATTGTCTGACTGGGCAAGTCTTCTACTCGCAGTCGTTGGAGGTCGACGTGAACCAAGCCCTTTTCTGTAAGTCTCTTCCACATTTTTGGCGCGACGGTTAAAATTACGTGGTTCAAATGTACAGTGACATTTCTCTGAATCGTACTTTGAGCCGCTGGTCTTCTGGCTGGAGGTCTGCAAGGATCTCTTTGTTTTGACGTTTAATTGCCATTTCCATCGTTGGGTATGACAATAAACAAAAACGATGATCATAGGGTTTTATTTTGGGCCTCGCGCACCGTAAGTCCAGGATCCTTGACTTTTTCCTAACGTTGTCCATTCGTTTTTTCCGGCATGTTATGACAACTTTGTGGTCTTTGACTTTTCTCGCTCTCTTCACCCTGCCCCAGAATTGATCGGATCCACCGCTTTCCTAATCTTCTTGAGGACTGTCTCACTTATCTTCTTTAATTTTCTTCCATATTTTTGAGACGTCTTTGACGGTTAAACATTTGCGTAAGCTGTGGGTATTCTGTTTTCTTCTTTTTATGAATTTTGTTTACTAATCAGAGCCGCTGGTCTCTCTCTGGAAAGTCGCCTTGGTTCTGCGGCCTTATTTACTATTTCCGCGAATTTTTCAATAATGCTTTCTTTTGTCGCACTTGTAATGTTCCCTTTAAGGTGGGATACTATTTTTGCGCCTCCGTTGGCTATCTCTACTATTTTCAGAGCCATGAAGTCCAGTTCTGTGGTATTTTGAGTATTCTTCTCGGGGTTCTCTAAGGCCCCGTTGCCTGGAGTTTGTGGCGTCTCCTGGACTTCCGCAGAGTTCTGTATGTTGCCCGAGGTAGCCCGCCACTTTTGCAGTTCCTTCTTTCGGAGAGGGATTTTCAAGGTTTCTTAGGGTGTTTGCCACCTTCGTGGTTCCTTTTTTCGGAGAGATTTGCAGGATTGTTTGGGGCGTTTGCCACCTTTGTAGAATCCCCCTTCCGAGAGGGATGTGCAGGTCTAGGTGGGGTTCGCTGCATTTTAGAAGTCTATGGCTATGTAGTTTTGTGATGGATTAGTGTAAGATAATGAATTGTGTGGGTTTTGCGTGCTTGGGCAAAATTTAGTTGGGGTTGTTGGGGTTGTGTGTGTGTCTGTTGTTGGTAGTGTGGCTGTATTGGGTAATATTGTAATTTGTTTTTATATATATATATACATGTAGTTGTTAATGTGTATGGGTGTATTTAAGTAATCCAATTAATTTGACTTCGTATCAATGAATATTTAATTCTCTACAATGTTGATACAAATATGTAATTATCTATCGTAAATAATGTGTGTGGTGTATATAATTTTTAAGAATATTAGTATAATTTTAAACGTAAATGTATATTGTTATACTATGATCGTAAATATATATGGGTGAAAACAATTTGTTTAATTTACTTATATATATAATCGTGTCGGAAACAACAGGGTCAGATCCTGTCTGCCAAGAAGTGGGCGACGTCGATGGCGTTACTTCTGGCCATCATCAGGTCTTCCTGGGTGCAGCTATTCGGGCACAGCGCACACTCCAGAAGGTGTGACAGGGTCTGCTCCACGCCGCAGTCACATTCAGTCGGTCCGCTGTAAAACTGCCAGGTCCTCATTTGTGTCCTCGTCTTGTATACTCTGGTCCGAAGTCTGTTAAGGGACCTTCATATATTCCACCCTTGGTCATGTCCAGGGGCTAGGTCCTCTTTCGGGGCAATCCAAGAATTCCCCTCAGTTGCGCTTCTCCACATTTTCAGCAGCAGGGTGGCCTCAGGTATCACCAGTTACGTTGTTGAATGTAGGAAACTTCTTCTTGATTTGAGCCGTGTGGTTATCTTTTGGTACCCAAACATAGGGTGGAGTGCGTCGTGGATTGCTTTGGTGAGCTCCTTCTTGGTAGTAACTTCTCTCCGTATGTTTGGTGGGGCAATGCCTGAGAGTTGATATAGCTTTGATATTGGGGTAGGTTTTAAGCACCCCGTAACCATCCGGCACGATTCATTCAGAGCAATATCCACTTTCTTGGTATGGGCAGACCTCGCCCATACTGGCGCAGCATACACGCCAGCAGAGAAACAGAGAGCTAGAGCACTTGTGCGGATCAGGTTTGGTTGGGCTCCCCACTTCGTACCTGCCACTTTTCGGAGTAGGTTGTTTCTGGTGGACACCTTTCGCTTAACAGACTGACAGTGTGTCTGATAAGTGAGGGTCCTATCCAGCTTGACCCCTTGGTATTTAGGTGTGTCGCAGTGCTCTAACACCAAGTCGTTCCAGGTAATATGTAGCTTTCTCTTGGCAAGTCTATTATTGAGATGAAAGGCGCAGACTTGGGTCTTGTTTGGGTTTGGCTGTAGTTGGTTTTGGTGGTAGTACGAAGAGAAGGTTGTGAGTGCTTTAGTAAGCTGGGTTTTTACTTCCTCGAAAGAGACCCCTTGTGCTGTGAGAGCCAAGTCATCTGCGTAGATGAAGGACCTTGTATTGTTCAGTATTGGCTGGTCGTTTGTGTAGACATTAAAGAGTAAGGGCGGTAACACGCTTCCTTGAGGCAGTCCATTTTTGTTTGTGCGCCATTTGCTACGCTTACCTTCATGATCAACATAAAATCTACGGTTCTGTAGCATAGTTGCCATTACATTATTAATAGTTGCATCATGGGTAATATTCTGTAGTTTAAGCAGCATTAATTTACTTTAACAGTGATAACTAAATTCTCAAGCACTTATTTTAAATATAATAACTTATTTTCTTAAACTATCCAATCGCTCAACTGATTCCCAGTCCGGCCTGTCTGAGGAAACAAGCTCGAACCGTCCATTGTAATCGCATTCATTGTTATCGCGCCGGCCGACAGGTAGCAGCCGACCCGCGGTCCATTGTTGGACTCACTACCAGCCCTCGGTACACTGATACCCAGGAAACAAATAACGAAACACTTTGCAAACTCAGTCTAAAAATTATTAAAATATAACATAACTTAACAACTTTCATTATCCACTCTCTCGGAACATCTTACTTGAAATACTCTCACCTACCACTAATTTGCCAATACCAGTTAAAAAAAAATTCATACACCGTCACATACAGATTTAAGTTACCTCCATATAAATTATAACTAACCACAAACATTACATACAATTACAAATACACATAAATAAACACAAATACAATTAAATATACCTCCATATAAATTATAACGAACCACAAACATAACATACAATTACAAATACACTAAAAATATACACTCAAACTTTATAGACACTAAAAATCATTGATACGAATTTAAACTAACTTCAATTCATTAATATCCACCTATAAACATTATTCACATCTATATACAAAAAATATACAAACACGTTTATACTTATAGACAAATAAATTTCATTGGAACATTATAAACATTTAAAAATTCATCAATTCAAATTTAAAATAAATTAAATACACTTATTTTTCTGTTTATTTGCCATTAGCGTCGGGGACGTATTTAACAAACACGGACCAAATCATTGAATCATTTAAAATATTCTCAACTAATTCAGCTGACATTTATCATATTTTATCTCACCTCAATTATCAATTAAATTGCACTAACATTACCTTTACCATTCTCAAAATACATCTGTTCAACTTTTTATACAACGATAACTTCTAAGACTCGTCTTACCTCGTCTAACATTAAGTTGCTCAGACTTATTTACATAACGAAACAATTTAACATATTATAATAACCAAGCATAACTTAATGTAACCAATTCTTCTAACGCAAATTTCACCTAAGCCTCAATTTAAAAAACTCAGAATATACTCACACACACTCATTTATACATACATACAAATTATAGCAAAATTTATATACATCTGTACTCACAACCAACCATCTAATCATATCACTATTATCTTTATTCACAATATACATATTATACATATATAACTATTATAGTTACTGTATTCACATATCTTTTCAATATACAAAACTCAAAATATACACTCCTACACACACCTTCACATACACACATATACGTACATACAAAACACAACAACATTATAAAATCTACATATACGCTTAAATATACATACACATTTTATAGACATTAAAAATAATCGATACAAATTTAAATTCACTTAAATACATTATTATTCACCTATATACGTTGTTTACAATTATATGCACATAACAAAATACAGTTACGTCTATACTTGTAGACATTTAAATTCCATTTAAACATTGTAAACATTTAAATACTCACCAATAGGAATTTAAAGTAAGGTAAGGTTAGTTTTTTTTTTTTTTGAGGAGGGAGTTACGAAGGGATGACCTTGCTTATCACTTACAAGGTTTGTGGATTCTTTGAGATAACTGGCGGAACGGTCCGGCAGTTATCTTTCTTCGTGTATATTTCCAAGTATGTGTGACCTGTGTGGTGTTTACCTAAGTGTTTTTTCATGAAGGAAAGGAAGCGTCCGTGCACGACTTTTTGTGGAACCACCCCGGCATACGCCTTACGTCTGAGGAATCACGGTAAACTAAGACGGGGCTCATTTTCTGAGCAGTCTCTTTATCGAGTAATACTCTTCGGATGTCATCAGCGCTTTCCAACTGAGTTTGCATATCATGCTGCGCTCGAAATCTTGCCTGTGCCGTAATCGAACATCTGAACAGTGCGTGGCTGACGTCATGGACCGATGTTTGGTCGCAAGGACAGGTGTCGGTGTTGGCAAGGCAGAATCGCTCTAGATAGCTTTTAAAAGCTCCGTGAGCCGTTAGTATTTGAGTCATGCCAAAAGAGTTGCTGGTCTTCGCTACTTTCAGTGCCTCAAGAATATCTTTAAGGAACCTTTTGGTACCACTACCTGCGGAGTCTTTTAGGTAGTCTTCGTTCCACAGTTCGATGGTTTTCCCTCTGAGGATGCTTTTGGCATAGCTGATTGGAAACTTGTCGTATGTCGACGCCGCTCTTATGCAGCCAGCTTCTCTAGGTTAGGTTAGGTTAGGTTAGGTTAGGTTTTTTTTTTTTTTTTTCCGTTCGGAGGAGAGAATCTTCATAGACCCCCCTTGAGCCCGTACCCAAGGGGTAGTGTCGGATTCCTACCGACTAAACTCTCCCCCTGTTCACTGTTGTTTCCTCTCCCATAGCTCGAGGAGGTCTTAGTATACTTTATTTTTGAAATTTCTTCTTTTTTCTTTTTTCGTATAAACTACGTGTGAAGACGCAGTTTTTTTTTTTTTTTTTCAATTACACAATAAGAGACGTGTTTCCGTTTCTTGGCAGTACATCTTTCAAAATCAGTTCAAAGAATCTAAGAAGGTGCTGTTGGCTCCTTTCCGACGCGAACAATGCCGGAAGATTTTCAAGTGTTATTCTTGAATCTGTTTTGAATGCCAGTTCCAGCCGGGGCACGTCGTATTTGCTGCATTCCAGTACCAGATGCAGCGCCGTTTCGTCCACTGCGTCATCGCATATACATGAGGGGCTATCTTTTAATTTGAATCTATTTAGATAAGCAGAAAATCCCCCATGACCTGTAAGCATCTGAACAATTGTGTGGTGAAAGGTGACCTCTCTCACCACTTTGTACGCTGCGCGCACGTCTGGCAGGAAGGCTCTGGTCACCGCACCCGTCGTCGACTCGGTGTATCTTCTTTGCCAATTCTCTATGGTCTCCTCTCTGAGCTGACGTTTGATGAAAGAGATTGGGACGCTGTCGTATGCAGGTTTTGTCTTCAGCTTGAGTGCCGCATCCTTTGCTAATTGATCAGCCCGCTCATTGCCAGCTTTACCAACATGTGCTTTTGTCCAGGAGAACTGTATTCTCTTCTCCATCTCCGACGCCTCGGTGAGACGCTTCCTAGTTTCGAAAGCAATCGGGTGGAAAGACGCTCCGTTTTTGAGCAGCTCCAGTGAGGACATAGAGTCACTAAAGATTACTACATTTTTGTCAGGCATATGGAGGACATCGTCAACTGCGGTTAAAATGGCGTACATCTCTGCCTGAAATACTGTGCAGTAATCTTCAAGTTTTATTTTTCTTGTCTTCACTTCGTTGTCGCCCCTGAAGTATGTTATGCCAGCGCCGACCCTGCCTTCAATTTTGCTCCCGTCTGTGTACACTTTCATAACATTTTCGTACCCGTCTGCATGGTTCTGCGAGCTCTCGAGGCAGAGAAATTCAACTGATGGTTTTGAAGCCGGATGAGGAGCCTTTAAGATGGTCACATTCTTTTCGATTTCTCTATCGGCCATTCCATCGATTTCTCGGCCTTTCTTGTATTCGAAGAGCTTTGCCGCCTCTCGAATTCTGAGGTCCAGGGGTAGAATTCCAGACAGAACAAGTGCTGCACTCAAGCTTACGGTGCGATGTGACCGGCTCACCTTTCTTGCAAACCCTCGCTGCACCGCATCCAGCCTGTTTCTCGTTTCAACTCTCTCCACAGCCGGCGCCCAGACGCTCGCCGCGTACAGTATGATCGGCTCTATTACAGCAACATAAATGGTCCTGGTGATCTCTGGCTGCAAACCCCAACTCACTTTGCTGCCCTCGCCAATTGGTGGTTAGGTTAGGTTAGGTTAGGTTAGGTTAGGTTAGGTTAGGTTAGGTTAGGTTAGGTTAGGTTTTTTTTTTTTCTTTGGAGGAGAGAATCTTCACAAGACACTCTTCAATTCCAAGAGTAGTGTCGGATTTTTACCGACTAAACTCTCCCCCTTCTTCTTTTTCCTCTTCCTTGTTTGTAGAAGAGTCTTTGTTTTCCTTACTGTATTGTTTTCCTTCGTTTACATATTTGTTGTAAAACATTATCAACTGACGTTTTTATTTATACAGTTATAGTTCTCAAACTGGCGCCAGTTGGAAACCAACACATTATAGATATATAAGGCTAGAGTTCGCATTTATATAAAGACGAACTAAAACCAACACATCTCAATCCGCCAGCTTTCCAACTAGAATCGGTTCAAGGACCACACTCTTTTTCTATGTACAGGTGTATACACATTTTAGTATTTTTAGGTCATTTTCTAGGCGGTGTTTCCATTTCGCTTTAATACGTCTTCCAGTATGACGTCCATAAATTCCAACAGAGATGGTCTGTGGTCCTCTGATATCAGTAGAGGAGATTTTCAATCGTCACCC